>JANHGL010000325.1:22701-33889 GCA_024611195.1 Ceyx melanurus | reverse complement strand
AGCTGGAGCTGTGAGATCAGGAGCTGGAGCTGTGAGGGCAGGAGGAGCTGGAGCTGTGAGGGCAAGAGCTGGAGCTGTGAGGGCAGGAGCTGGAGCTGTGAGGGCAGCAGCTGGAGCTCCGAGGGCAGCAGCTGGAGCTGTGAGGGCAGAAGGAGCTGGAGCTGTGAGATCAGGAGCTGGAGCTGTGAGGACAGAGCAGCTGGAGCTGTGAGGGCAGGAGCTGGAGCTGTGAGATCAGGAGCTGGAGCTGTGAGATCAGGAGCTGGAGCTCTGAGGGCAGCAGCTGGAGCTGTTTGTGACAGAAGGTTTTGCTGCTTCTTAGGAGAGGCTTTTAAGGCGCAAGTGAGGCACTCAGCTCTTGCCAGTGGGAATCATCTCCAGGGATGGGAGGTCGCTTTTCTGCAAGGGCTTTAGCTCCCATTTGTCTGCAAAACAAGAAGTATTCCCACACTTGCCTGCTCTGAAAATCACAAACAGCTTTGTGATGACTTTGCCTCCTTCATTAACAGTCGATTTTGCCACTCGTGGCTCCAGCTCGGCCCCTGTTCTTCCATTCAGCACAGAAGAGGGAAAACAAACAGGTCTGTTTCTTCAGAATGCCTCTTTGACCCGTTCCGCAGGAGCCCGGGAGCTGTCAGAGCCGACACGACGGCAAATTAACGGTGCTTTTGTTCCTGAAGTGGTAATTACACCCTTCTGTGCTGTGCTGAGCTTGTGTTTTTTGAAGTGTAGATGTGGAAGTTACGTGCAAGTTGTGTTTCTGAGACATCCGTACGGGGGCATTTGCCCAAGGGCTCGGTGGGAAGGCTGCTGTGGTGCAGGTGGGCAGACCACTCCTTTCTCACCTTTATGCCACGGACAGCATTGGTAATATCCAGAGTAAGCCCGAGGCAGCTCTGGGCAAGGAGCCACACTTTTTGGGGGCACTCAAGCTGGAACATCTGCATGTGCAGGGCTCCAGAAGAACTCAGAGGAACTGGGAGCTCCCTCACTGTCTCTGTGGACTGTAAAGGCTGCTGTGGCTCCAGTGACTTCAGCAAACTGTACTGGGTTTACACTGGGATAGCTCCAGCTGGCTCTCAGTGTGTTTGGCCATGCAAAAGCTTGGGGGTTGGCTGGGTCCAGAGGGCTTGTGCTGGTCTGATTTGTGCACAGCTTATTCATTCTGTGAGTTCTCCCGACTGCTGAGTGAGTGCTGAGGCCACTGCCACCAGGGCTGTGACAGCAGAGCTTGGCCACCTTTAGCCACACACCTTCCACCAGCAAGGCTGGCGTGGGACTGCTGTGCTCCATGGGCAGCCCCTGCTCTGAAATGAATGTCCTTCCAGAAGTGACTCCAAGAGTCCTTCTGAGAGGCTTGAGCCAGCGCTGGGTGAAGATGGGATGCTGTGGAAGGGTGCCCATGGGGGCTGGGATCTGCACCCAGGGGCTGCCCATGGGGGCTGGGATCTTCACCCAGGGGCAGCCTGCTTTCCTTCAGCCTTTGGCCTCATTAGCACGAGCACTGGCTGGAAATCATCTCCCATCCAAGGAGACAAGGGGCAGGAGACACCTGATAAGGTAGAACAGACAGAGCCATTAACCTGAAGAAGCAGATTGTTGCTTCCTGCTAAAGCCATTAGAGCAGGTGCCAGCAGACCCAGATGCCTGAACTGCAGCAAGGGGCTTGGAGGAAAACATCTCTGCCTGCCATCCAGGTGAGGCCTCTGAGAGTGGATCTCCTCAGTGCTGCTGCTCACGACAGGGCTGCCAGTCCTGCACACAGCAGCAAAGGGAACATCTCTGCCTCCAGACACCAATCCCTCCTGTGCCTCACCATATGAGAGAACGGGGAAAGCCCCTAATGTGCCACTCTGTGATGGGGAACTGCACCCTGAGAGAAGCACATTGCAGGGCAGGAGATGAAGATGGAGTTGACAAAAAGCCTGCAGAGGGGCTGTTTGCTAAGCCTGCAGTGAAAGGCCAAGGGGCAATGGTTTGGATGAGCAAGGAGTGGATGGAGATGAGCACTAAGGCAGAAGTTCTTTCCCAGCAGAGTGGTGGGCACTGGAGCAGGTTGCCCAGGGAGGTTCTGGAGGCCCCATCCCTGGAGCCATCCCAGGTGGGGCTGAGGAGGCTCTGAGCACCCTGCTCTAGCTGAGATGTCCCTGCTCTCAGCAGGGGCTGGGCTAGCTGAGCTCTGGAGCTCCCTTCACCCCAGACAGTGCTGGGATTCCATGACATCCTTAACTGAGGGTCAGTTCTGGCCCGTGCCACCGAGGCTGTGTCCCAGTGCCAGCTCTGGAGGGCTGTGTCCTGTGCCATGCAGGGGTCTGTGCTCCACACTCCTCATCCCAAGCACCCACTGCAGGCCCAGGCCCCCTCTGTTTGCCCAGGGCCTGATGTTTGCCAAAAACGAGATCTATTAAAGGTCAGATTGGGAAGCTGAGGAGGATTGTTCTTCCAGGAGCATGCAAAGTCCTGTCCTCACAGACACTATGGAGACACACGGGTTTTCCCACCCCTGTCTCCTCTATATTTGGCATTTGCAGACCAAGGGTACGACACGTTCTGCCTTTGGACCCTGAAGGGCAGAGGATCACCTGGCTCTCAGGTGGCTGTCACCTTGCATCAGACGAGGATCTGCCCCGTGGGCATCGTGTAAATCCCCCTGTGACTTGTCTGCACACAAGGAACGGGTTCCTCTCCAGCTCTCTGTGTCTGTAGCTATTACTGTGCCAGGGGATCTGAGAAGCAGCCAGCCCCAGATGTGCAAACTGCCCTGCAGTGGAGCAGGGTGGAGCAGGGCAGGAGGGTGTCACCACTTCTTTCTACTCTTGGATTTTATGGACGGGGCGAAGGCAACACCCCAACCTGTCTCCACAGCTCTTTTCTTGTGCTGCTCAGGTCCAGATTGCTCTGTCATTCCACCTGGGCACAGAAAAAGTCTTCACAGAATAAAGTTGTTTATTCCTCCCTCAAGTCTCTGATGATAAAGGACCCTGAAGGGTGGAGAGGGATCCTGTTCTTGCATCTCTGTCCACAGACCAGCCAGGAGAATCTCTTCTTTGACACCTGATCACTGCAGGAGCAGAAGCTGCCGCAGGGAGCTGGGAGAAGCCAGCACGGTGCAGGGATGGAGTGTGCACAACACTGTGCCCAAGGCTGAGGAAACACATCCACCGTGGGTTCAGAGTGCTGATCACATGGGGCTGATTAATTGCACTTCTGACCCACCCCTCTGCCAAGCCATGATCATGGCTTCCCTGGCTCAGTGCTCCCAGCCTGTCTTGTCACACCAAGCCCGTGATGGGACACGGGGGAATAGGAGGTGACAGGGCAGGAACAGCCTGATGGGCTGTGAGGCTGGAAACGGAGATGAAGTGAGTTATTTTAGGATGGGATGCCAGCAATTGACAGTTGATATAAACCAGAGCTGACAGATGAAAGGGCCAAACTGCTGTTTTTAGCTTTGGCAGAGGAACTTATTGACCTTTAAAGATGGTTTGTCACGTCCCCCACTGCTGTGTCACAGCAGCCCAGCAGTGGACGGGATCTTGCTGCCTGGGGAGGAAGGACAGGGTCCCTCTGAGGCACAGAGTGCTGCAGAGATCACTCAGGCTGTTGTGTTGCTCTGCCACAGCCCAGAAGCAAGCTGCTGCAAGCTGGAGTCACCTTCCATCTAGAAGCTGAGCAGATGTCGAAGGCAATGACTTCAGCTCCTCTCTAGTCAAGGGAGACAAGCAGGGCTCAGGGTGGCACAGCCCCCAGCAAGCAGCCATCCCAGACACCTGGAGATGGAGTGTCTGCTGCTCCCCAGCTCTTACAGGCAGAGATGGGTGTGTGTGGGGTGGGTGACTGGCACTGGCACAGATGGAGACATTTAACCTTTAGGTGTCTGTTAAACGAGGTGACTCCACCCTCTGTGTCTCCACAAAGGTGTGAATGAGTCTTCACAAAGTGTGAATGACTTCTGTCCCAGTCCATCCTGAAAACTCTTCCAGATCAGTGACTCATGGACTGAGCCAGGGCTCTCAGGGGACATTTCTACTTCCAGGTGAGGCTCCAGGAGTGCAGGGTAATCCCTGCTCTCCTGACTTGTCTCTGTGCATCCTCCCCAGTGTCAGATGCAGCATTCTGAGTCCCAGTGCATGAGCTCTTCTCCCCCTCTGCAGAGCAGAGATTTCCCTGAAGTCAGGGCAATCCCTAAGTGTTGAATCAGGGTTGCATTTAGCTCGGGCAGCTCTTGGAATTATCCAGTGCTGAAAGTGACACCAGAGAAAACCTGAATAAAGCAGAGGCACATGATGACTGTGACTTCAGCTGAGGTTGTTTGCGAACACAAGCCACTCAGAACGAGAGAGGTTTGCTGGGAGACTTAGAAAATCTATTTGCTTTCTGGCACAAAACAATTCCTTTGACTGTTAGTTGTATTTTCTCCAAAATTATAGCTATAATATAACTCCTGCAGATGCTGTTGGGACGATACATAACACTCTAGTGTGCCCTGGGGTAAAAAGGATTTTCCATAGATTGTCAGAGTGTCTGCTCTTTATGACATTATTCTGCTAACCATAGCGGGTTTGCATTGACACATTTCTTTTCAACTGCCTTGATAAAAACCTAACAAATTAACCGTGAGGATCCCCCTTTGTCAGTGTCATATTAGTCAGGGCTGTAGGTCCTGTCAAATCAGCTTTGGGTACCAAATCATTTTCTCCCCGCCAGAGTGGCAAGGAAAGGTGAAAGAATCCAGAGACATTTTGAGAGGATCACGTTCTTTACCTCTCTGGTCTGAATTCAGTCCTCTTCTGAACTAGGTCATCCCAGCACATGCAGGTGATTTTCAGTGGTTCTTCCCAGTGATTGCTCAGAACTGAGCAAAGTGACGTCCTGAGGTATTTCCCAGCTGGAAAGCCTTTTCTTTAGCCCTAGACAGGGAAGCTCCGTGTGTGTTTCCCTTCCCAGCCCATGGCACAGCTCTGCTGCCAGTCCATTTCCTACAGCTGCTCGCCCAGTCTGCATCTGCAGCGTGACCCATCTGTCTCCAGCATCTTTCCAGAACAGGAATGGCACTGCAGTTCAGCAGCAAGCCAGAGGAAGCTGAGCTGTGACAAGGCAGGATCGGGGGATCCTGACATGCTGTGGAATGGGAGCAGCCCTCCGAGGGCTGCCTGGCATCCTGGGGGCAGATGATCCCTCTCTGGGTGGCTCTGTGGACCCTCCCCAGGGCCATGCTGTGCAGTCTCCTGTGTCCCCATGGCTGGGCCTTGGGAGCATGTGGCAGGTTAGAGAGGGAGGGATCCATCCCCAGGTTACAGACAGAGCCTGGCAGCAGCTCTGCCTGGGGGGCATGAGGAGTGACAAAAGCCCCATTGCCCTGCTGCTGGGTGGTGGGGATGGTTTTCATCTCGTGTTTACCAGCTGTGCCCGTAATCCGATGAGCTCAAAGCCCTGGCTTCAAACTGAAAAGTGCATTTTCAGCTGCAGCTGAGGACTACCCAGTTATTAACCTCTGTGCTGTGAGAGCCCAGCCTGCTTGCTGACAGGTTATCAAAGCATTGCACAGGGTGAAGATGCTGCTTCTCCTCTCGTGTTCTAAGAGCTCCGGGTGAGAAAACCTGCCCAGCATGATGCAGAGATGGGCATCCCACCCTGGAGTGAAGAGCAGAAGGACACTGTAGTGTGTGCCACAGCCTCCTGGTGTGCCTGTTCCACAGAAGCCTGAGCTGTGGCTGTTCAGCAGAGCAGGGAGGGCAGCCTGAGAGACCCCCACAGGCTCCTCCCCTCCCAGCTCCTGCTCAGCCACGAGCCACAGCAGTCCACACCGAGCCACAGCAGTCCACACTGAGCCACAGCAGTCCACACCGAGCCACAGCAGTTCACACAGAGCCACAGCAGCCCACACAGAGCCACAGCAGCCCACACAGAGCCACAGCAGTTCACACAGAGCCACAGCAGCCCACACAGAGCCACAGCAGTCCACACCGAGCCACAGCAGTCCACACAGAGTTTATTGCCCGTGTGCTGCTCCTGGCTTCTGGCCTTGTTAGGAGATGTGACTCTGTTCTCTTTGAAAGATGACTGGGAGCATTGAGCTGCTCTCTCAGGGCTCCACATGGGATGTACCGAGGCTCATGTGGCCTTAATATGTTTTCTGAAAAGACAAAGCTTCCCTTGGGCTTCAGCAAACACTTAAAATGAGTTAGGGGGGACTTGGAGTGTAATGGTAGCTGTGTTCTTGCTTCATTATATTGCTGCTGGAGGAGGCAGGACTTTCCTTCTCATGTGTGAGAGGGAAAAGAAAATAATATGGTGATACCTCTTAGGCAAGAAAAATCCCTGCTCTGGCTCCACTGTAGAGAGATCCAGCCCCAGAGAGGTAAGGGCCAGGCAGAGCAGCTGGGCTGTGAGAGCCCCAGCAGGGTAGCCTGCTTTAGGGTCATGAGAATGGAGAGACTGAGGGAGTTGGGGTTGTTGAGGGTGAAGAAAAGGAGGCTGAGGGGAGACCTCCTCACTCTGTGTCTCCTCCACAAGTCACAGCTGACAGGACAAGAGCAAATGGCCTCACGTTGCACCGGGGGAGGTTTAAGTTGGACATGAGGAAAAACTTCTTGACCAAAGGGATTATCCAAGACTGTCCCAGGCTGCCCAGGGAGGTGGTTGGGTCACCATCCCTGGGTGTATCTAAAAGCAGCCCAGCTGTGGTGCTGAAGGCCATGGTGGGTTGGATAATGGTTGGCCTTGATGATCTGAAAGGTCCTTTCCAGCCACAGAGGTTCTGAGTGACAATCACTGCAGCAGCTCCGTGGGACCCAGCACCAGCATTTTAAGAGCACAGGGGGGAGCTCAGGGCTCACTGAGTGCTGCTGCCTGGGCAGGAGGGGCAGTGCTGGGCCTGACTCCCGGGGGATGCAGCGGGTTTGGGCTGGAGACTGGGTATACT
Source organism: Ceyx melanurus (assembly GCA_024611195.1). NCBI lineage: Eukaryota > Metazoa > Chordata > Aves > Coraciiformes > Alcedinidae > Ceyx > Ceyx melanurus. The sequence continues at coordinate 26,964 of JANHGL010000325.1, read as the reverse complement.
GGGTAGACTGGGTGCCCTGCTGCAGGCTGTGGGTGTCAGGCATACAGAGACAGATCTTCTCTGCTGCCATCTTCTCCTGGCCCCATCCTCCCCTGGAGGCTGCCAGCTCTTATGGGCCCCTCTCCCCATCTGTTTGACTCTCCACCACTGTATGCTCTGGACCAAAGGAAGACGCCTCGAGCATCACAGAAAGTGCTGCCCTGGCAGAGGGGGGGGTCAAACTTTTCCTTGCTTGCTTAGAAGAAAAACAATGCTGGAAGCAATGGATTTGTACCTCCTAATTCTGCTTCTTGATTAAACATTTACAAGATCGCATGGGTTGGACAGAAGACCAGGCTGCCTATTAGCTCACATTTGCATTAAACGAATCAAACTAATTTAGCCCTGGCACTTTGCCAGGAACAAGCACATCGTTTGCTTCAGAGACAACTGAAAACTGGGGCTTTAAAAGAAAAACTCAGAAGAATCCACTTTAACTGGGTTTACTTTTCTTTTTAAAGAAAGGAGCAGAAATGAATTGTTTCTGACTGACACAGCAGTGAGTGAGTGGGAAGCAGGAATCATCGCGGCTGCCTCAGCTCCAGCACTGTCCGTGGCTCCAACCTTCAGGAAATGCTGAATTTAATTTTATTTTTTTTTCCCCAGATCTATATGGGAATTTAATTTAATGAGACAGTGGATGGGAAACTTGGGAAGAGTTGGATGAAGAGTTGCCTGGTGGATCTGTTCAAGGCCTTGCAGAAGGACAGGCAGTGTCTTGTCCAGATGCAGACCTGGGAGCCTTTGCACTCCACGATGTTTCTGGGAGCTACAGTGCTGGTGGCTGGAAAATGGTGGGGAATTCTGCTGCAGTTCACCGTGCCCAGGGGCTTAAATGTCCCCCCCATTAGCCAGAAGATGTCTCCACACCGGTGGGAGGAGGTGCCCAGGGAAAGCAGGGCACAGGCTGCTGCCCATCTGGCAACAGGTGCCTGGCAAAGCCCTGGGGATGCTTTAGGCAGCTCCCTGCTCCTGCCTGTGGGCAGCAGACACCAGCACGAGCTGCACTCACTGACCTGGGAGCTGACTGAGCAATTCAGCAGGACCTGAGATGCTGCTGGAAGGAAAAACCCACGAGCAGCACGGACCTGCCAAGGGGATTTGGAGATCTCTAAATGTACCTTTAGTGATGCAAAGTGATGGGGGGCAGAAAATTTAGATGTTTCACCAGAGACATCCCCAGACATCCTCAAATCCTCATGGATGACACCGTGGGAAATAAGCAGGGTGTGCCCAGCACATTGCAGCAGGTGAGGGAATGACCCCTCATTTCTCAGTCCCAGGTCCAGGCAGCCTTTCCCAGGGACCATAGGTCCAGGTGAATTCTGTACATGGACAGCAGGAGGGGAGGATCTGTTGCTTACTTCACATTAAGCTCGAGTGTAGAAGCCCCTGGAGAACAGGCTTCTAAGAAGCATCTGGCTTTTGTTCCCAGCCAACAGATTCCATCTCTGATTCCTCTGCTGATGTGAGACTTGTGGAGCTTGTGCTGCATTGTCAGAACAGAACCTCTCTTACCCTGAGCCAGACAAGTGTCACATTCCTCAGTTCCTCCCTTCTCCCTCTGAAGGTGACAATAACCTTTCAGCAGCAGAACTTCCTCAGACATCATTTCCAATTTAGCTTTCCTGCAGAGAAGAACAAGTGGGAAGTGACTTTCCAGCCAAAGCATCTCTCCTGGCAGCATTGCCCACAGGCAGGGACAGCTCCCAGTCTGGAGTCAGAGGTGTGCACACAGCCCGGGGACTCTGTGCTGAAACCAAGAGTTTGTGTCCTGTATGTGCTCAAAAAACCCTCTTAACCATTTTCTTCAGGTGTTCTTTTTTTCTTACATTATATTTTCTTCCTTTTTTTTTTTTTTTTTTTTTCTTTCCTTTAATCTTGAAAGCTGGACGAATAGGAAAAGGGAATTTGCATCGGTTCCAGTTTGCAATGACAGAGCAATTTCAGTTGATTTAAAGGAAGGTGCAGTTGGGGTAATGATCACAGAAAGAGGTTGAAATTAGTCAATAAATAAAGTGCAGCGTCTCCTCCTGCCTCCAGTTGCATTAGATCAGCTGCACTTGGAGACTGGCTACTCCAGGGAGGAGCTCACGGGCAGCCTGGGGCATGGGCATTGCACCAGCCTGGGCTGGCAGAGGTGTCCTGGCACAGTACCCATGCTGGGTACATATCCTGGCACAGCAGCCATGCTGGGTCCATGTCCTGGCACAGCAGCTATACTGGGTACATGTCCTGGCACAGCAGCTGTACTGGGTACAGGCCGTTCAGGACTCGGTGTGGAAAGCACTCTGTGCTCCCAGGATGGACTCTCCTAGAATGCCATCAGCTGCCCTGTGCTGGCACTGCCAGAAGCCCTGCAAGCAGGAGCTGTGTCTGGGTCCCTGTTTGTGTTCCCGTGTGCAGCTGGAAGCCGTTTGTGAGCAGAGGAGTGAGCTGAGCTGCTGGAAGGTGGTGGCACTGGGGGCTGGTAGGCAGGACAGCTCGGGTGCCCAGGGGTGACCTGATCCGCTCCCCACGCCGGGCAGGGGAGGCACTGCCAGGGCAGGGCTGGGCTGGCAGAAACGTGCTGGCACTTCTGCAGATCACCTCAGGACACAGCAACCTTCAGGCACAGTCAGAACTATAGGAAATCAATATTTAATACAGTTCATTTAAAATTCACAGACACTGATGTGTTGGGAAAGGAATAGATTAACATTCACTAGATACCAAAATCACTGTTCTCCAAGATCTTTAACTACACATCCTCTGGAAATGGCAATTTATTATGTCAAGTCTGAAGGAGAGGAGGAAGGAGGTGGGAGCTGGAGTTCGGAAGATTTTTAGATTTTATATATCATTTATTTAAGCAATATGGACCTTTTCCTCCACCTAACACACGGTGCCACTAGGCTTGCAGCTGGACCTGCACCACATCCTTAAGCAGCCCTCTCATCTCCCTTGGAAGAATCCTGCCTGTTCCTTTCTCCTGGGCGTGGAAGGACTGAGAGTGACAGCCGAGGACATCTGCTCTGTACACACGGAATGTGGAGTGGCAGGAGCCCCAGCAGCAGAGCCTCTCCTCAGGCAGCAGCGGGGGGTGAACGGAGGGTGAGCTCTGCTCTGCACCCTGGGTGTGACAGGAGAGGGGCCGGCGACAGGCGGTGGAGACTGCAACACATTTTGCAAGGGAAGAATGAGACGTGGCTTTATTTTTAGAGGCAGGTAATATTTTTAGATTAACTATTTTTTTTTTTCCTTGGAAGACTCATATTTAGGCTGAGCAAAGCATTTTAAATTATGCTATGAACAGAAAAGTTCTTCCCCAAGAATGAAATAAAAAACCCCCACCAAGTTACAATGTTTGCTGGTGACATTTGCAAAACAGGAGGTTTCTGCTTTTTGTTTCTGTCTGGAAGAGACTCTAAATTTATAAAAAACCGTAGAGAAGCAGTGAGAAGCTGAACCCCCAGAGGGGTGGATGTGGGCTGTAGGCAGTGGAATGCTGCTCTTCCCTCTTCTCATGATGCTGCTTTGCTTTTCCACAGTGGCTATCAGAAATCTCTGAAAACAGCTTCCATCGTAAGTTGTGTCCCCTCCCCATGACCAATAATTTTCTGTCTTATATTCTTGTGGAAAAAATACCCCAAATACAACCCAAACCAAAGGAGGTCCAGCTGTCTTTGGTACAAAGAGTCTTCACCTAACAGTTCTCCAGAATGTGTTTCAGCTGCTGTCACACCGTCCGGCCAGGAACGGCCACCCTGGTGGAGAGGGAGGGATGAACCAGAGGGGCTGTGGAGATCTGCCCTGTGCTGAGCCCCTCCCCGTTCCCCTGCAAGCTCCCCCTGGCACCCAGCACCCACCCCAGAACCCTTGCTGCAGCACTGGGGGGCACAGCCTGGGTCAGCAGTGGGCAAGTGACAACTGCCAGGGCTCAGAGTCAGGGCAGCCGCTGGACCTGGAACAGCCACTCTGTGACCCCCCTCCCTCCCCAGGGGGAAGAGGAAGGGAATAGGGGAGAAATTAGAGAAGGGAACTGGAACAGCTTGGATGGCAATGAAAATAATATTAATTATCAAATGGAATATACACCAATATCTACAAAACCAGCCCCCCCAATAGCAGTTCCATCACTGTCACTGGTGCTGTGCAGCAGGCACTGGGAGAGTCCCAGACTGGGCCCAGCAGCAGATGGGAGCTGTGTTCAGGAGCTGGATTCTGGTGCTGGATTCAGGACAC
>JANHGL010000325.1:679-17918 GCA_024611195.1 Ceyx melanurus | reverse complement strand
AGGGAGGTGGTGGAGTCCCCATCCCTGGAAGTGTTTAAAAACCATGTGGATGTGGTGCTGGGGGACATGGTTTAGGGTCCCTGGCAGTGCAGGGTGAACAGTTGGACTTGATAATCTTAAAGGTCTCTTCCAGCCAAATGATTCTGTGATTCTGTGATTCTGTGTGGGCTGCCTGGATGACCCTGCTCTGGCAGGGGTTGGACTCCATGATCTCCAGAGGTCCCTTCCAGTTCCCACCACGCTGTGATTCTGTGATAGCCCGGGGTCAGAACAATCCTCAATATCAATACAGAATGGGGGATGTTGTGATAGAGACACATCTCCTTCTCTCCTGTGGAGAAGGACTTGAGGGTTCTGGTGGATGAGAAGCTGGACATGAGCCAATAAAGAGCACTTGCAGCTCAGCAGCCAATCCATACTGGGCTGCGTCAAAAGTAGAGTGACCAGCAGATGGAGAGGGGGGATCCTGTCCCTCTGCTCTGGGCAGAGCTCCCCTGGAGCCCTGTGTCCAGCTCTGGAGCCCCCAGCACAAGGACATGGAGCTGATGGAGCGGGGCCAGAGGAGGCCATGAAGATGCTCAGAGGGCTGGAGCAGCTCTGCTGTGGGGACAGGCTGAGGGGGCTGGGGTTGTTCAGCCTGGAGAAGAGGAGGCTCCAGGGAGACCTTATATTGGCCTCCAGTATCTGAAGAGTACAGAGAAGCTGGAGAGGGTTGTTTACAGGGCATGCAGTGATAGGACAAGGGGCAATGGTTCTAAACTAGAGCAGGGTAGGTTCAGATTGGACATTACAAAGAAGTTCTCGGGGTGGTGAGACTGAAAGAGGTTGCCCAGGGAGGTGGTGGAGGCCCCATCCCTGGAGATGTTCAAGATCAGGATGGGGTATCCTGATGTCTCTTCAGGAGCAGCACTTCAGGAACATCACCCATCTTATGCTTCCATCCATGTTGTATGTTCCAGGCTGCCATGGAGCCCACCAAGGCAACCAAAACCTCTGTACCCTGCCTTGGGGTCATGCCAGCCAGAATGCCATGGCTGGGTGTGCTGAGCTGTGCCCACTTCTCCCCTGTTCCACTAAGGGAAGGGATGGTTTGTTCAGCTTCAAGGTGACAGATCCATCAGGGTGGAATCATTAAGATGGGGAACACGGTGCCACTCGCTGTCAGCTCATCAATTAGTTCATCCAACACATATGGTCATGATATAAAAAGTACCCAAGGCACGTGCAGAAGCTGAGCTTCAAGAGAGCTAAGGGGGCTACATTGCAGCCAGGAAAGGAAAAACACAACTACAAAAACTAACTGGTAGCCTGGCTTGCTTCATGTTTGAGTTTCAGTCTTCTCTCTTGACTCCAGCATGTGTTTTAAACATTTATTATGAGTTGATGATGGTTTGCAATTTTCATTTGTGCTTTATTTCCCCAAGGAAAGCTCAAATGTGATCTCGGCATGTGGCTTGCTCTGAGTTGCCTGCTGGATGGTTTTGTGTGAAGTTTTCCAGCTGGGTTCACAAACACATAAGAAGTTAAATGATTTGTTTAAGGTCACCCAATGAACCAGAGGCCTTCATGGTAATAAAACACAGTGGTCCTTGACTGGTAGAATGTCATTTCAATTCTACAGGGCCAGACTTTGCAGCCCCTTTTGGATACGTGTGCTTGGAACTGAAGAGATGCTTTCATTGGAGACCAAAGGTGTATGATGGTTAGGTTATGCATTTGCACATACAGTCATAAATACTGTATGGATATGGATTGTCCTGAAGGCATCCAGAGGAATGGTCTCAGCCATGACTGCACGGTCATTAAAATCCCACTCTCGTTGGGCTCTGCCTTCAACATTCTCCCTCTGAGTGATTTGAAGGGTGAGGAACAAAGCCAAGGGTCTGTCTGGTCTCAAAGCACAAGGATAAGCAGATCGAGGGCTGCAGGGAGCTTGTTGATTTTTCAGGCAGCCACACAGAAGTGCTGTGCACATGGAGCTTCCCCAGCCCTCAACACCCCTCACCCAGACCAGCCTGCAGCTCTGCTGGTGCCCTCAGGGCTGTGTGGGGGAGGCTGCAGCAGGACTGTCCTGCAGAAACACCTGGAGAGGGAGTGGGGCTGTTCCAGCCAGGGGTGCGTTAGTGAGCCAGGGTCTGAACCATGGGGCTCCTTCAGGGAGATGGAGCAGCAGGTCAGGTGGAGGAGGAGCAAAGGGGTCTGGATTCCAGGCACCCTGCCATGGGGACCTGGTGTTTATCTGGTTTGTCTCATTCCTTCAAGATGCTCAGCATGGGAGGATGTCCTGTGGTGAAGCCTTTCAGATAGAAATACAAATAAACTGGAAGTTTAACAGCAATCAGAACAAACTGGAGACAAAGAACAAAGCAAAATGCATAGCTGGAGTGTTTTGTTTGGTAACAATTCAGGCACTGGAATGATTAAATGCATTTGCACATTCATGTTAAATTCATTCGACTGTTGCAGCGGAAAAGAAACTTAAAAGTTGAAACTTCCCATTTCAGCCTTTTCTAAACAATATTTTGAGTGGGTGGTGTCCAAGGTCCTCCCATTCATACAGGGGGAAACAAAAAGCAAGAGATGAAGCTGCAATTTGGAAGTCAAATGCAACAATTCACTGCAGAGAATACAGAACGTTTCATTTGACTTGAAAGAAATTTGGTTGAAGAGCTTATCTTACCAGGAAAAAAAAGAAAGGAGGACAAAAAAGACTCCATTCTTTTCCCATTCAGGGGGGTTTGGTCAGTGAACTGGAACACCAGTTCTTTGAGCAGCTCTAATCACACAGCTCCAGGCATCTGGTCGCCACAATCCCCCTGATTTGCTCGTGTTCACAGGGGGTGGCAGCCCCTTGTATGACAGTGGCCCTGTCCAGAGCAGAGTTAAAGTTGATGCCAAGTGGGAATGATGACACTCCCTGATGCATTAGCTGCTCCCCACCAGTCAAAGGGATCATCTTGACTCTTATTTGCTGCTTCACATTATTGCCCAATTACTGTAATCTCAGCTCAGCTTTGAAAGGTCACCTCCTCCTCTGCTTTCAGCCCAGAGCCCAGGGACTGGAGAGGGTTTCTCTGCAGGTAATCAACCAGTGGAAGGATCCCTGATTAGAAACCATCTCAGGGCTCTCCCCCTCGGGGTGGGATCTCTGGGGGGTGGAAGACAGCGGGCTCAGCTCGGGGCACCCCAGGGTGTGTTCAACTCAGTCACCCAGATCACTGGGTCAGAGCTGAGTCCCCTGCTTCCTTCCCAGCCTGGATGTGGCAGTGGGTGCACCCCAGGGCAGCGGTGGAAGGAGGCAGCAGGTCTGCCCAGCACCACACTGGGGATGATGGTCCTGGGAGCTGCTGTGTTTTGCTAATGCATAGAGTCCCAGCATGGTGGGGGCTGGAGGGACCTCTGGAGATCATCGAGTCCAATCCCCCTACCAGAGCAGGGGAACCCAGGGCAGCCCACACAGGAACAGATCCAGGGGGGGTTGGAAAGTCTCCAGAGGAGACTCCACAGCCTCTCTGGGCAGCCTGGGCCAGGCTCTGGCACCCTCACAGGGAACAAGTTTTTCCTCATGTTGAGGTGGAATTTCTAATTGGGTCTGACTTCAGTAAGTGTTGACTGGGGGGGTGAGGTCCCTTCCTTGTCCTTCAGAAGACCTGCTGGAGGCAGGATCCCTGGGGAAGAAAGGAAGGAAGGAAGGTAGGAGGGAGAATTTTTTTCCTGACACCAGAATGTTTTGAAGCACTTTGCAAGAGATTTCTGCTGCCTCAGGAAGGAGAATTAATAGAGAGATTGCAGTGAAGAAATTCAGGGTATTTTTGCACTCCTTGGAGAATGAAATGTGTGGCTCAGGGTGAGTGAAAAAAGAGATAGTGGGATGTGGGGAACAACAGCCACCAATCTGTGAGGCTGCCAAACCAGCCTTGCAATTGTAGGGGCTGCAGTGCCTCAGCGAGCAGTGTCTGGCCTGGCTGCAGCAGGGTCCCCAGGGCATCCCTGGTGGTGTCACAAGGTTGGCTCTGCAGAGATCCCTACACTGGAGACACCCACCTGTAGAGGTGACTCCTCAGTCTCTCCAAGGCCGAGAGCAGACGGGGTGAATTTACTCCCACTTCACGTGATGCCCTCTCAAGAGCAAGAGGCATTGTGTCAGGCTCCGGTCTGGATTCAGTCTGGTGCATTGGGGGACATGTTAGTTCTCACCTGATGGCTTTTTATTTAGCAGAAACCTGTAATCATGAAGGTCTGACTTTCTCTGATATGAGAATCCCTGGTTAGAGTCCTGCAGAGATATAGAGACAACTCTGGGGAAATAACGATGTCAGGAAGGTTTGGGAGTCTGAGAGTTGCTCTGCACTTCAGAAAAAGACAGAATAGAATCCCTTTTATGGGAAAGAGTCGCTGCAAACAGCAGGGATTTTGCTAGACAAGCTCTCCAGGAAGATGAGACAGTACCTTAGATACAGTCCCTCCAGGGAGAAATGGAACCTTCTCTCCACCTTCAGAACGCAGCTCGTTCCTCCTGACAAAGTCTTGACAAGATTTCAATAACAGCAGCTGAACCAGCACCTCCCGGGCACGGCCCAGTCAGAATTACTGGGGTTGGCTTTGCCCTGGCAATCATAGTGCTGCTGTCACACCAAGGACCTGTCCTCCTGGGTGACAGCTCAGAGCACCTCGGAGATTGGTTACTAACTCATTTGCTAGGCTGTTTTCTCTTGACAGTATCATGGTAATGCTGAGTGACAGTTGTTCTTTCTGTGTGGGAGAAGGTGATGTGAGGAGCTCAGCCTTTAAGAGGTGCTAGGGGCTCTTGGAATCTATGGCTTTGTCATCTGGAGCCTTGGTTTGTGCTGTTCTGCTCAGACACTGACGGCTGGGATTTCCTCCACTGGCCTGAGCAGTGAGCCTGGCATGAGGAGGGAGCTTTGAGGAGGATGGGGAGTTGAGGAGAGTTTTGAAGGTCATGGAAGTTACTAATGGCTTGTTGAGCAGCCGTTTTCCTGGGTTAGCTCTGGATTTGTGGATCCATAACCAGCCACAGCACAGAGACCAAGCACAGCTGTGAAACTCTGCTCAGGAAAACTGGCCTGTTCTCTCTGCTCAGCCTCGTTCCTCAAGCACCCCTCGGCCATGGGACACGAAAATGTCTCTGCTGTGGGAAGGGGAGTGCCTTGAAAATCAGGAGAGGGAGAGCTGAGGTTCTGCTGTGGGCTCTGCATCAGGGAGAGAAGTTGAACTGCCTTCTAAATGGGACCTGGGTAATGGCCCAAGCCGTGATCTATGACACCTCCAGCAGCAGGAGCTTGGTTTGGGTGACATTTCTCAACAGCCCATGTGCTGCCTGTGCAGAAATGATTCAGCTAAGATGTTGCAGCAAGCACAGGCCCAGGCATTCATCTCCCAGAACAGCCAGCGAGGAGCCATCATCACTCACAGAACTCGTGTTTTCCAGCAATAGAAAGAACGACTTTGCAACAAGAAAGGGATAAGGGAACATCACTCAGAAATTATTGTAGAAATATGTCTCTTTAAAGGAGTTGACAATAATATGGGTTTGATTATTTCTGAAGGAGCTTAACTGGCCTTTATATCCAGATTCCATTCAAAATGGATAATTTTCCATTTAAAAACATATTTTTCCTCACAATGTGTAGGAAATGAAACTATGACTTTGTATCCTTAAAGAATGTATTATCCAGATTATCTTTGGGGAGATTGAAAGAAGGAATCCAATCTCTGCAGCAGGGGAATTTCAAAGCCTTCTAATTTTTAGACAATTTAATTCTTCTGATGTAGTTTTGTCGTTTGGTCCTTGCTTCATCTCAGGTGCTTCTGAACGACACTGGAAAATAATCATCACATTCCCTTCTAGACACATAAAACAGACTCTCTTCAGCAACATAATTTTAGATTACAGACATTAAAGTTGAGGGAGAATTTCACATCTCTCAGTTTAGCTGTTGCCATGAAGATCTCCCTCAAGCTTGTGGCTTGTTCTTCTGCCTTGTGTCTTCTGGGCCTCACCGGGACAGAACACTTTTGGGAGGAAATTGATTATAAAATACTTCAAGAAGGAAGATTTCTCAGCAGGGCAAAATAAACAAACCCTCCTCTGTCTAATCTGGAATCCTTCAGGGTAACGGAGACTACCAAGGAGAGCTCTGCAGGTTTGTCCTCTGCTTACAGAACAGGTCAGGTGAGGACAAGACCAGTTTCTTGCCTCTTGGCCGGGTGAATCGATGCAAAGCTTCTCCTGAGATGAACTGGAGTTCCACCTTCAGCAGGGTCATTCTCTGACTGCTACAGAAAAGGCTAATTAGCAGAGAAAATCCAATTAAAAACACTGGAAGACAGAAGAATTGTAACTGTTCCCATGAAATGTGTCCTCCTGTTTTTTGTAGGCTTCCTTTGGTTTTTATATCTCTAGCTGCTGATATAGAAATATTCACTCTTCTGTCCCTGGTCACTTCAGAACCTGTGGGAGCCTCCTGTCCCATTCTGCTGGTATCCCAGTGACAGGAGCATGGACTCCCTGTGTAGTCCAGGCATCTCCATCACGTGGAGGGAGGAAAGAACATGGGAAATGCCCTTTGTAGAGGGGATGTGCTCAGACAGTGTGGAGTTTCTGAGTCCAGGGGGTTATTGATCTCCATCCCACCTCACACACACGGGCCCAGTGTTAGCAGGGCGAATACAGTTACTTCTCCTGCTGGAAATGTAGACTAATTCTGTGAATACAGATGACATTTTAGGAGTCTGGGTGGTTTGAATATTGGCTCCAGTGGAGATGCCTACAGTTCTCCATCTGCTTCATCACAGTTTCTAATCAAAGACCAGGGACTGTGAAAAGCAGAGGTGATGAGGTCTGGCCCAGACCTATGATCCCTCTCAACAGCACATGGACTTCAGTGACCTGTCAGCAGGACCTCTCCTGTCCTCTTTGTGTGGGCTCCAGGGACAGCACCTTGCAGAATTATCACCCTTTCTTTGCCAGCTCCAATCTCACGTTCCTGATGGACACCTCTGACCTTGGCATGGTCCTGTGGCTGGTGATTAGCTACAGGGGACTTGCCCGTGTCAGACCTGATCCTGCTGACCGTGGGCTGGAGAGAGCAGGGAGAAAACAGCTCCTCTGGACTTACATGAGGGAGTAACACTGAAGTACACACACGGTTAAAAAAAAATGTGTTATTTGGTAGTGGCCAAATTGGCAATAAAATCAATGGTAGGAAACCTGGGAGGAGATTTTGAATCAGAGTGGATGGCTGCAGGGGAGCAGGAGATGGCAGGTTGAAGACTGGTGGCCTGGATGGATTGTTGCCTAGGGAAGCACCTGGCTGTTGATTCAGAGCAGGGAGATAACTTCTCAGTGTGTTTTCTTCCACCTGCTGTTAAGAGCTTACTTCAAGCCCCTATTCTTCCCATTCTTCTACAGCCATTTGCTATAGGCCTTTCATGTCCTAATCCTGTGCTCTATTCATGGAGCTATTGGAAAAACCTTGAGGAAAAAAATCATCAGAAGCCCTTCCCATTTGTAGAATCTGAGACTTGCAGGCGTTGACTCACTTGCCTCCCTTCACAGGTTATAACCCAGCACAGTGCCCGCCAGGCACAGTCACCGTTCAGTTCCAGTTGGAATTTTGCTCACACAAAGAATTTAATAATCCTGAGCAATGAAAAAAAAAACCAACTTGGAGTGTGTAGCTGAAGCACAGATCAAGCAGAAGCTGTAAAAAAGCTTTAAACTGACAAGCTGTGTGAAGAGAAAACTTCACTTTGGGACTAATGCTTCAAGTTTTCAGTCATCTGCTCATGTCCTTACGTGGTGGGTGCTCAGTGTCTCACTGCAAACCGTAGCCCCAGGCTGTTATTTACATTTGTTCCCCTTTGTTTCTGGAGTTTTGCAAACAGCTCCTCAGCTGAACGGTTCCCAGGCTGAGCCACAGGCTGGCTCACGGTTAATGTCACTTGTCCCCAGAGCACAGTTTGTTCCCTCGCTGCCCTTTAAGGGTTTTCTTTGCCAGAGGCTGGAAGAAGTGACTGGAGCAGTTCTGGATGCCTTGTCCACATCTAAATCACACAACCGGTGGAGGTGGAAGGGATCTCTGGAGATCATCTTGTCCAACCCCCACCTCAGAGCAGGTTTGCCCAGAGCTCGTGACACAGGGTGGCACCCAGGAGGGTTTGGAAGGAGAGAGCAGGAGACTCCACAGCCACTCTGGGCAGCCTGGGACAGGCTCTGACACCTTCACTGCAAATAAGTTTTTCCTCATATTCAGATGGAACCTCGTGGGTTTCAGTTGGTGCTCACTGCCCCTCATCACTGGGCACCACTGGGAAGTCTCTGGCTCCATTCTCTTTGCACCCACACTTTAGATTTGTATAGACATTGATCAGATCCCCTCTCGGGCTGCTCTTCTTCAGGCTAAATAGTCCCAGTTCTCAACTTTTCCTCGTAAGAGGGATGCTCCAGTTCCCCACTCATCCTTGTTATCCTCTATTGGACTCTCTCCAGTATTTCCCTGTCTCGAACTGGGGAGCCCAGAACTGGACAGATAGGTTGTTGGGTGCCACAGGCTCAGTGTTTTCTCCATGCTCATGGCTGCAGGTTGCTCCTCCCTGAGGCTGGTCCATTTCTCACTCTGTTCAACTTTCAGGTGGTTCTTTGACCTCTCCCATCTCTGGACACCCAGAAATTGGACTGAAGTTGCCTCCCCCATGCAAACCACTCCCCAGCTGAGGTCTAAGGTCTGCTCAGAGGGGACAGAGCTTGCAGTGCTCCTCTGCCCTCTCTGGCACACCAGGAACAGGCCATGGAAGATGGTCATGTATTTCTTTCCCTGAATGGGGAAGCTGGTGAGCTGGAAGAGCCACAGACAGACATTGCTCTGTGTTCTGAGAGGCATCTGCTTCTCTGCCCTGATACCCATGTGGTTAAACACTCTTCCTCTGTTCTTCTCCCTTCTCTTCTGAGCACCTTTGCTTCACATCTCACTTTTCAGAGCTGCCTCAGTTTCACCTTCTTTGCAGTGCTGCTGCCTTCTGAACAGCTTCTTTAATGTTCAAACTCTGTGGAAGGGTGAAACCATCCTGTGAGTTTTCCAGCACCCTGGTTAACCACTGTGCCATTAGGAGAATTCCATCACCAGAATCACTTACATAAAATAGCAGCTACTTTGTCTTAAAAATCCATTAGGGCCCTGGCTGCTGCCCAGCACTGGAGCAATGGAATTACAATTAGTAGCATCTTCAGCATAAGTCTTAGATCATCCTGGTTGGGCTAATACTTAACATTCCAAATGTCTTCTTCTTCTTTATGCAGAACTGACTGAAATTACTCTTTTTCATCTGTTTTTCAATCCAAATCTTTTGGGTTGATATATTGGTCCAGTTCCTTTCTACAAAACCTTGTCTTCCCCAAGACAGCTGGAAAAGCTAAATAACTATAAAAGTGGAAGACTAAGACTGCTTATGTTGAGCTGACAAGTGTGATTCCATTGTGGCTTTGATCCTTCCCATACCTCTGAGTTCCCAAGGGCTGGGATTCTTCTCAGGGACTGAGCCTATCCACAGCGTGGCTCCAAACAAACAAGCTGTCCCCAGCTCCCTGGTGGTCTCTGAAGTCAGGTCATGGATGATGGACACAATCTGCCTGTCTACATGGAGATGTCATTTTAGGAGGAGATGAAATGCACTCCTGTGTGTGTGTCTGACGTTTATTGAGATGATCCTCAGTCTGGATGGAAGAGCTGAGCCTTCACTACCTGCAGCTCTGCCCCTCCACACATGGACAGGGTGCAACACACCCTCCAGACAGTTAAAATGCATCTGCTCAGGCTGCTGGGCCCATCCAGTGCAACTCAGCTGGAAGAGCCTTTGAAGTGGGATTATACAGTTTATCTTGTTTCCTCTTTTCTTCAGCGTTAGGCATTTTTGCTCTTGAAGCTACATCAGAGCAGAGGGGGGGGCCACTTGTGTGGTTTGCACGAGGCTGCTTTACAGCAGCAGCTTCAGCCCTGTGGTCCAAGGAAGGGCTGCAAATAGGATTGTTGGTCTAATAAAGGATGTGAACTCCCTCCAGGAGCCTCCCTTTGAGAAAACAGTGACAAACCATCATAGTCCGAAGGTGAACCTCTGTTCCCTTCTCCGGAGAAGTTTTTCTCTGCCTGTAGTAACAAAGCAATAGCTGAACACACTGGCACATCTCCCTGGTTGCCTTCTGTTCTCATCCTTGAATGAGCAACAAATAAAAGGCTGCTCAAAAAATCCCTCTGCTTCCACTGGACTACAAAGCTTGGTCCGTGAAGCCCAAGTCCTGAGCATGATACTTAGAAACGTGGGCTGGGCATTAGGTCTAAAAATGGTGTCAGTCAATCTTTTTAGGTGTTTCTTTTTCTCAGCTTTTAATGGAACAAGAGTAGTCCCCAGACAGGTCCTGTCCCTGTGTGCAAAGACAATGGGCACCCAGAGTCAAGGAATTTGCTCTGTTTTGGCACTGCAGAAATGGGTGCTGGGTAGTAAATCACAAATCCAGCCCCCAGGAGCTCAAACAGCAGCACTTTATATATGCTGCAAATAACAAAGAAACTTTACATGACTGGTACATGGTTTTACATCACAGCAGTCTCTGTCTGCCTGCTCCATCACTAATCTACTTCATTATACTGTCACCTGGTGCATGGTGCTCCTACATCATTCATTATACTGCCACCTAATTCATGACACTAAGGTGGTTCTACACTTACATTGAAATAAATGTGTGTGGTTTAGTGTTAAAATCACTACAGGTTACGCTGGGGACACCTAAGTGTCCTTGATCTTCTACCAAATCTGTCTCTGGTTCATGTAAAGAAGCCAAAACGAGGCATGATCTACAGAAGTTGACAGGATCTTTCTGCCTTTAGATACTGCTGGTAATTATGTGTGAATTGGGAGGTCTGGATCCAACTCCTGCTCTGCCGGGGGTTTTCACTTTGTCTAGAAATGCACTTATGGCTCTTTCAGCCAGTGTGTCAACAGGCGAAGCAGCCAGACACCTTTCCTCAGGGTCTGCATCTGGCTCCTTGCCTGGGGTGAATGCACAGGGCCAAAGCCATGACAATACTGAAATGAAGAGTTCAGAATCTCAAACTGTGTTCTGCTGCCTCTGCCACTGGCTTTAAATCCAGCCTGGAAGATGGAGGATAAAGACAAGAAACCAGGGGGATTTAGTCTGATTCAGAAGATAGTATTTTATGCCTGTGGCATTGGAAGGAGAGATGAGGCTGGGTCATTAGCAAGCCCCAGATTGTTTGATTGCCAAAACCAGACTGTGCAAGAGAAACAAACCAGGAGGAAATTGGCCCACAGGGGCACCGAGATCCTTCTAGTGGTGTTCCTGGGTTTATTATTTGTGTGTTGTGCTCAGTGGAAGGCTAGAAGCAGCCAAGGGGGAACCATTGGTATCAGCAGCAGCACTGAACGCACGTGGCCACGGTGTAAAGTTTAATAATACTGAGCTGGAGCTAATAGGGAATTGGGAGAGGTAGAAGGAGAAGCTAATCAGTTCCTTCCCACTCCCTGGGTGCTGAGTGTCTCTCCCAAAGAGGCACTTCAGTCTCTGACAGCTCTGGGATCATGGGATCCTGGGGGGTTTGAACACCTCCTTTGGCAATGCTCTCCCAGCGCTCTCCTGGTGTCTGTTTTGCCTCTGCTCAGCCTGGATTCCTGGATATTCATTCCAGCTCTCTGTCCACTCGCTGGTCTGGATCCCCAGTGTTGTTTGGTGGTTCCTGCTCCAGGCTGCAGCTTTCCTGCTGTGCCAGCCCAGCCATGGTCACCCTCAGAAGGCAATTCCTGCAGCTCCAGCCTGCCCTTCACTGGCTCCCTCCCCACATGGTCTCTGCCTTGGGCTTGCTCCCAAGGCAGCTTCTTGCAGGGACCTCTGAGGTAAGGTCTAGATGGGCATCCCTGAGGAGAAAGAAACCTTGATGTTCCCACAGGGGGCCCATTTTAACCAGTAGATGTGTTTCAGTTTCACTCTTGTTCCTAAGCTGTCTCTGAGTTGTTGACTGGGCTGTGTTATACTGGGACTTTGCTCTGGCTTTCAGGAGAAACAGAACAATTGATCCTCTCTCTTCATAGGTGTTTTTAGCATTTGCTAGCTATAGGATGTTCCAGAATCAGCATAACTCCAATATAGCTCTTGCCCAGCTGTTTTCTGAGTGGGTAGAGCCAGTGCAACGAATTTCAGTGGATCATTACCAGATACCAGGAATGGAACAAAAGCAAACAAAAACAAGGTTTTCAATCAGGGTTGATCATTGGAAACCATGAGGCAGTGTACTGATGGATCCTCCCAAACTAGGAACAAGAGACAGACAAAGCTAATTTCGATTTGGGCAGTGCCATCCTGTAGGGTCAGTTTGGTGTTACATAAGAACAACTGAGGATTTTATTTTGCTGATCTACAATGAGCACTATTATCCTTTTGTAAAGTTACTGAGTTTAATCACATCTGGCAGACCTGCTGGGTATAATGTGTCCCAATATCCCATTACATTTTCAATTTACATGTATTACCTTTCTCTGGGAAAGTTCCCTGCTCTTCTGCCCATTGAATTAAATGGCTATTATGAAAACAGAGCAGGACATTTTAGTGTTCTGGATGTTTGATTTTACCCTGGGAGGCAATTAGTGCTAATAAGTCCTGTACCAAATGCCTGCCTCTGATTTGTCTCCAAAGTGGAGCATATAAAAGGCCTCAAGTGGAGAAGTGGGACAAAAGTTTCACAGGCCAATTCCCTTTCCACCAAGACTGCCAATAACGAGGAACAGAAGAGCTGTGTTTGTGTAGAGAAGATCAGAGTCAAAGTCTTTTTCTTTTAGTCTGTACAACTTGTCCAGTTAACTTCCAAGTGGAGAAGGAGGATTCAGGATCGATGCTGGGTTGCTTTGTGCCTGGCAGCACAAACAGATGCCCTCCAAACCATACTTGGGAGCTAATGATGTTAGTGAGGTAAATAATTAAAGCAGAAGGGGAAAGGAAGGCATTTAAAGGCTTAACAAAAGCAGAGGAAACACGTTCTAGAGCAGATCTGAAAGGAGATGACGACTTGATCCCCATAATCTATATTGATGAAGGCATTTCCAATATGCTCATCGCTGCAGAGAAGGGAGAGGAGCAGTGTCATTAATCTCACCCCGTCAGCCATGCTCCCGTGCTCGTCCCGGGCACAGTGTTCATCTGCAGACAGGCACAGAGCTTGCTGAGCCATTTACAACCCACAGCTGTGGGTTGACAGGCACAAGCCCTTTGATTTTCAGAGCTGAGACCTTCCGAGCCTGCAAACAACAAAGCAAGGAGGAAAGAAGATGTGCAGGAGCGGCCATGGAGGCTCTGCCGTGCGGATAGAGGAGGAGGAGGCTGGAGCTGGGCAGAGGGAGGGTGCTGGAGCTGGACCAAGTCCCTGTGCTCAGGAGGAGTCTCACGTACAGTGCTCACTGTGCTGAAGCTGCTCACTCAGAAATGGCTCCTGCCGAGCAACGTGGGGCTGAGGGCTCTGAAATGAGCAGATCCATCCCTGCCAGTGTACAGCCTTACAGCCATGGCTCTCCCTTGCCACAAGAACACAGCCTCAGCAGGCGGTGGGCTCTGGGAGCAGCTCACAGGAAAGGTGCTGGCCATTGCATTTGAGTTAACAGAAGAAAATATCCCCAAGTTTTTAAGTACTAAGGACATCTGTTCCAGTGGCTTATTCTTCACCTGCATTTTTTATAATCTTGGTAGCTCCTGAATGCAATAGCTCGCCAGGGACGTGAGCAATAAAGACTTGTTTTCATGCAAACATGGCTAGCAGGAAGAGCAGCAATCAGGAGGAAGAAAAATAGAAGGTATAGGTGAATATTTATCAGTGCAATATTGCCCAAAGCTCTCTGCAGGAGCTTGATTGGTATTTAGTGTTGGGGAAAGTAAGATGAAAGACAAAAAGTGGATGTGTTTATAGTTTTCTAGCAGGGGACACAAACTCAGGAGCTGAAGCACGGGTGAAGCTGTGGAATGCTCTGTCCAGAGACAGTTCTCCATTTCAGATCAGCTCTCCTCAGCAGCAGCAGGGGAGGTGCAGGTGGAGTGGGAGTGAGGGCATTTTCTGAAGCCTGGTTTTGAGTGTGTCCCATGGGTTTTGTGAAGATTCCTTTAGGAAGGGTGCCTTGAAGTCCGTGCTCTGTAAAATCCCCAGGTTCTTGCTTTGGAAGTATTAGAAATAAAATTAACATTGTAAAGGAAGTCATTGTTGGGGACAGGGCAGCTGAGGTGACAATGCAGTTGGTCTTTGCTGTTGTTCACAGCACAGTAGCACTGGATGCAGCCCAGTAGGCATATATGGATACTGGGGGGGCTGGAGCCACCTCTTCTCTCATCTCAGGAAAGGTTTCTGTTCCCTGGGAAGTCTTTTCAGTGTCTTGCAAATTGCTGCAGAAAGCAATTTATAGGTTCAGCTCTTTGGGTGTTGCAGATAAATATTAAAGGCAGCACAGAGAGAATTTCCATGCGACTTAATGCAAGTCACCTCCCTGCTTCTCCTTCTGAAGAAGAGTGAGTGAATTCTGGAAGCAGAAGAAAGCAGAGGATTGGTAACAACTGGGGAGCCTGCAGCTGTCTGCAGGGACTGCTCTGGGGACCGGCCTGAGGTGTGTGAGGGTCTCCTTACTGGTTTCACACACACCATCCTGGGCAGTGGGCTGCTCATGGCCAAGCCTCAGGCAGCTGCCTTCCCATGGCCCAGCCAGGCTTGTTGCAGGTGGGGGGTACACAGGGAAAAGCCCAACTCCAGTGTCTTCTGGTCACGATGCCAGAAAAACACACAGGAGGAGGTCTTGGGGTGAGATCACAGGTGGCCAAGGTGGAATTTGTGCCTTCTGAGTTCAGCTGTCTGCAAAGCAGCTTTGTCTGAGCACCTGCCTCAGGACAGGAACAACGTCACCATAATTGCAGCAATTTTCTCACAGAACTACAGGTTTCCATCCACTCTCACACCCAACAAACTTGTCTTGCCCCAAGGTGCATTGTGACACACGCTGGGAGCTGGGCTGACAAGCATTCCCAAGCAGTGCCAGGTTGTTTGTTAATCTGGAGATTTTGCTTCCAGTATTTCTACAAAATCTGCTTATGTATGCTTAGAATTTATTTATTTATTGCCTTCTGCTCTGTGTATCAACACAGTGCTGTCTTTGAAGGCTGTATGGATTTGCTCTGGTGCTCTGGTTTTTGTCTGTGCTGAACTTGAAGGCTAGGGGGGGGCAGGGGGGAATGGAGCATTTTTTTAGGTTTTTAAAAAGAAATTGCAGGAGATATTTCTGTATTAATACATTTGGACCGAAACACAGACATCCCCATAGATTTTCAGCTCTGGTTGAATCAAACCATCTAGAAACAAAGGCAGCACAAGAAAGGCAAGAGGGAGAGTGGCTGGAGAAGGAAGATGGAGAGCCCTCCTCCCTTGCTTTTTTTTTTGCTTCAACCTTTCCACAGAACTGGTCTCCAGGTTTATTCAGCCATTGCCTTCGAAAGGTCATCATGTCTTAACTCCTTCCATCAAGCAGACTTCTCTGCAAGCCTCTTGGTGTTAGAACTGGTCTGCAGGGGGATGATTTCAGGCAGAGCGTCTGTCTGAGGCCCAGAGACCCCCGGCCTCAGGGGGGGTGCTTGGGCCTGCAAACCCATTGGAGAGCTGGGTACAGAAACAAAATGCCCAGTTCAGTTCTGTGCAAGACTGGGGAAGAGACAATTGACTCTTGTAACTGGGCATGGTCTTTCATGCTCGGGGAGGTGATGCTGGCACAGGGAGTGAGGGGCTCTGGAGAACTCAGTGGGTGTTTGGCCCTTGCTGTGCAGGGCTGGGCTGTGCCAGGAGCTCCTCTCCCCAGTGTCTGCACACCATGTGCTGTGTGTGCTGGCTCCTCCTCTCTGCTTGCCAAGACAGGCATAAGTTACTTGTCTTGGCTCTGTAGAGCAGTGAGACCCACCAGGGATGTTTACCATCATCTCTCATTCCCTTTAGACACTTCAGTGCTCTTTGGAGACCTGTCCACGGTGCTCCATCACCCACCCGTTAGGTTTTCAGCCAGGGTTTGATCTGCTGCCTACTCCTGACAGCCCTGGGCAAACTGGGGATCTGGGAAATGGTTACAGATCTCTGCAGGGTGGGGTCAAGCAGAAGAGGCCAGGTCAGTGGTGCCCTGAGATAGGACAAGGGGCAATGGTACAGAACCTGGAACATGGGCAGTTCCATTTCAACTTGAGGAGAAACTTGTTCCCTGTGAGAGTGCCAGAGCCTAGCCCAGGCTGCCCAGAGAGGCTGTGGAGTCTCCTCTGGAGACTTTCCAGCCCCCCCTGGATCTGTTCCTGTGTGGGCTGCCCTGAGTGCCCCTGCTCTGGCAGGGGGTTGGACTCCAGCATCTCCAGAGCTCCCTTCCAACCCCTAAGGCTCTGTGACCTTCAGCACACACAAAGGTGCAGCACAGAAACCCCAGAGGCAGGTGATGCCCACAGAGCAGGCTGGAGCTGGAGGAGGCTCCTCCACCAGCAGCAGGAGCAGGGGGTCTCCCACCCTCAGTCCTCCCCCCATGCCACGGCACCCAGGAGATGCTCCTGCATCCTGGCATCCCAAACCCAGCCCAGGTCAAGCTGGTCTACTCATTGTGGCCACAGTGGAGCAGGACACCCATCAGTGTATCTAGAAAAGCCCACTCACAATAGATGACCTGCATCTGGAACTCCTCCTGCTTCTCTCAGGCCATCACTACTCTGCAGGCAGATTCCATCTTAAACTTGGTTTTCTCTTCAAAAGATAATCTGATTTTTTTTTCCTCTTTTTTTTTTTTTTTTTCTCCCCCAAAACCCCACCATGCAACACAGCACCAGAGCCCAAGCACCAAAATGCCCCTCTTCCAGCATGCACTGACTGCTCTTCTCTGCCATTTCAATTTAGCTGCTTCTTGACTCCATTAGAAACACAGCCAGTAAAAATCTCCTGGAAACACTGTTCCCAATTAAAGTGAGCCCTTATGAAACCAGTATCACAGCCACTGGCTTAATATATTTCTCCCTAGAAGAACTTACAGTATTTCTTTGATGAACACCCCCCCCCCCCAAGCCAGACCAATTTCACTAGGACCCCAGAATGACCCCGAGTCACGAAAACAACACGGTTAAATGAAACAACCCCCCCTCAGGCGCACCCCACCCCCCCCATCGCCCACC
>JANHGL010000323.1:176917-198603 GCA_024611195.1 Ceyx melanurus | reverse complement strand
CCTGTTCTGCTTAAACTTTTCTCCACTTCTAATTTAATAAAAGTATATACACATTTTCAGCTTTTTAGATATATATATATATATTATTCACACTTCTGAAGCAGAGAGGGACCAATTTAAAGAATCTAAAATCTGGGCAGAGTTTTGCTCTGGAAACAATTCTTTTTGTTGAGAACTATTGATGAGGTGATTACCTAAGAATTCAGTGGTAGGAAACTGAAGAGGAGGCAATTTCTTAGTTTTGAAAGATCATCAATAACAAGTGAAAACACATCAGGTTTCTCCTTGGATTGTTTACACAAGCATGGTTGTTGTTAAATGTGCTTCAGATTGGTTATTTGAGGTACATAGTGTACAAAGTGTAATAACAGTTTTACTGCTTAGAGTTTGTGAAGACTGAATAATTTACAGGCAATTTACTCAACCTTTACAAACAAATAGTAAAATACATTAGTCTTCCATCTTCATCTATACTACTAATAATGGTCTTAGGTTATTTTTTGTGGGTTTGTTTTTGGTTTTTTTTTTTTGTGTGTGTTTTGTATACAGTTTGGGTTTTTTTGTTTTGTGTTTTTGTCTGTTTGTTTTTAATGTGTATCAATTCTCCTTAGGTTATGTTTTTGCAAACAGGTAATGACTTTGAAAATAAATGTTATGAATGGAGTTTAATATTACCTACTTGGACAGGCAGGAGGGAATTAATAAATAAATAGGTTCATATCTTAGGTAGTATAAACCACAGTTATGATGCTCAGATATGTGGTATCATGGCTTTGCTCTAACAGTGCAATAGTTGAAGTATGATATTACCAGAGTTGGCAGCAAGAGGACTTGTTGTGTCAGTTGTGTAAATATGCAGTAAGTTATGCAAACTAAGAGATGAATTTACTTTAATGGATTGGCAAGGAGGAGGGGGGCCTCTGCTGCAGCCCTCTCTTTGTTCCACCCAGTTCTGAGTGATGCAGCAGAAATGTTTTCCCACATGTCTTCCTGGTACCTTCACTTCTGAAGATGAATGGTAATGGCGTCTATATCAGAGTGCTAGGAGAAAATCAGGAATGTTACTGTATCAGATTTGTTTTCACCTGTTTGAAAGTTTAAAAACAATTTTTTTTCACAGTGGAAGAGTAAAAAAATTAACAGAGGGCAAGTTAAGTTAGTTCGCTCAGGTATCCAGGAACTTTTTTACCTGTTCTGTTTGGTATCGTGCATACCGTTGTACATGAATTATAATGTGAAACAGCAATTTCTAGAAGGAAGGGGCATTGCTGAAGTAATTACTTTCTTAAAATGGGAAATTTCTTTCGGAAATTATTCTCAAGAAGAACAATCTGGAAAAGAAAAGCAATATTGCGACATAATGCCAAATGACAGCCAGGAAGGACACGTGCTGCTTGTTGCCTATAGATGAGGCAGATTTCCTCCATCAGAAAAAAGAACCATAAAAATAAGTTTCCCAGACAGTACAAGTAGTATTACAGTGATTTTGTTGCTTTATTGTTTGTTTTTTCCCTAATGTCACTAATATTTTGATGACAATTAGAACAATGAAAAATAATTGCAATTCTAGGAAGTACTTGGAAATTGAAATTCTTACAGATTTTGGTGACAGAGAAACAGACCTAAAGAACAACCTTCAATGAGATCTTCATTAAGAGAGAATACTTGGTCTGAATGCTTCTGAGTAGTTCTGTAGTAGTTCTGAGTAGTTCTGTAGCCTGTAAGCATTACCTGCAAGAAAAGCATTTGGAAGGAGGAATTGCTATCTTATAACAGCTGAGTTTGGTGACATTTGTATTGTTGAGATAACAAGGCATTGACAGTGTCTTGTATTTTTTACCCTTGTGATCAGGTTCTTTTTGAAGTGACTCAATATGTATCATAGTTGCATTGCAAATACCACATCTGTAGTTTGTACACAAATACTTTAAACAGTTATTGTCCATATTATATTTAGTTCTCTAAATTATATATATGGTTACAGTTAAATTAGAATTTTGAGGCAGTGTAGTAAGATTGATAGCTTAATAGCACTTCACATTTAGTAGACTTTGTCTCAAGAGACTTGAGAACAATCTTCTTTTGTGAAGATTTTTTTTTTGGTGAAGATTTTTTAAGATCTTTTCCTCAGATTTTTTTTAGTTTTTATACCAGCATCTTCCACTCACTTTGTGAAATAAATCCATTAGTAGTGCAATATAGAAGATGCATTATGTCAAAAGAATACGTAACTGTTTCTTGAGATTTCCCTGGCTTGTAGTCACTCATCAGTGACATAGTTTACTCCATGTAATGTACTTCTAGCACCAGTATACAGAAAACAAGGAAATAATGCATGAATGATTCTTAACAGGGGACTGTACAAAGTCTGAGTTTGACAGACTTTGCAGAAGTCCAGACTTTTGGTTACCCAGGTACCACATTTCGTAAGGCTGTAAACAAATCCCATGTCTACAAAAGAAGCAGGTGTTGAATGTTGTCAGTGAGACTTCTTCCACCTCCTCAGGAATCTTAAATTAGTATTTGCCCTAGTGCTTGGATAAGTTTTAAATACTAAATATATGAAAAAAACACACATGCCAAAAATCAAAAGAAGAAAAAGAAAACCACGGATACAGAAAAGAAAATAATCTTTCAAATAGGTACAGATTTAGTGTTTGTTTCAAGATTATGTTGATTATAGTTACACTGGAATTACTGTAAGAGGAGGGTAAGTTTTCAGCATTGGTATTCTCTAATTTAAAAAAAACTTCCATTAACTAGCTTCATGACCATATGGTGGTTATCATCCAATAATGTTATTCTGGAAACCAGAAATTGATTGCTACCCTCAAGTCCCATCTCACATGCCCTCTAGTAGCTGGGGTTGGGGAATCTGTGGGAAGAATACACTGCTGTCGCTCAGCAGTGGTCTTTCTGGCTAATTAAAGAGGAGCACTGACAACCTTTGAAAAGAATCCTGTCAGCTCCCATCGATTAGAACAATGCAACATATTACATGAGTCCTGGGGAAAGGTTTTTAAAGAAAAAACAAAGGCGAGCAAGTAAGTCCGCACAGGGATAACAGGGTGATCCTGCAGAGGCAACTAAAATGATGCTAAATCTGATGGGATCTTTCTCTAACTTCCATATCAAAGCTTCACATGTATTACTTAGATTTATACAACTCAAATTAACACTGTTGGGAAAACAATAGAGACTTTCAGATTTATTCTTATTTCCAGAAATAAAATGCCTATCAGTCCAGGGTGGGGCTGTGTTATATTGGCTGATGCATGACCATCTAATGAAAAGGAAAGAACCTTCCTGCAGAGCTTCAAATTTAATGGTGTAGAAGGAAAAAAACAAACAGACTAGTTAAAGTATTTCCCCTGGATGAAACAATCCTTCAATACCAGCAGCTGGAGCAGGACCTGTGCCTCCTGTCAAACCAAATTGGTGCTGTGGTACATCCTGATCCTTAAGTATGACAAGTACAGTAAGTAGGAATTTTTGTTCTCAAATTACTAGGTTAATTTTTTTCTAATTTTCAGAATTATAGAATAAACTGGATCCACCCTGCCCTCTTCCCAAATGCAAAGTGATCTTCTGTTTTGTAATCACTCTTGATGCTTCATGGCCCTCCAGGCTTCCTTGCTGTTACAATTGCCATTAATTGCTAGCATAAATATGTTGTATGAGACTGCACTTAGGTTAGAAGAAAACAAGGACCATTTGTGATATAAGCAATGAAGCTCTGTTAAAATAAACTATCATCATGTTAGCAAGCAATATGGATGGACACAGTCATGTACATTTTTGCTACAAGCAGTGACTGCAGTCTAGTAAAAATGTGTTAACTGATTTAGCAAATCACAATAAAATTTGTAATATACATTTTGCAAATACATTTGTAATTGACATAGATGAAACATCCAGCACTTCATAGTTTGAGCCACAGGCTGCAGTATACCTCAGTGTTAAGAGAAATATCTCCATTTCTGCTGAAAGCATGTAACTAAAGAAAGCAGTACAAATTATTAAAAGTCTCTTCCTTATTCTTCCAACATACCTACCTGTTTTGAGAGTGAAGACAGATGGAACAGCTCATAAATGAGAAACTATCCTATCTAAGAGAGGCCTCATAAAACTTAGGGCACTTGTCTCTGTTCATCTTGTATTTCTGAATGATTGAGGAAAGAGGGTAGAGGATTAAGCAAATAGTGAGAGTAAAAGTATAACTGCTCTGTTTTAATTTACAAATAAGGTTTGTTTGTTTGCTAGTTTTCAAAGCATCATCAACTTGCCCAAGAAGCTTGAATGGTCAAGACAGCTTGTAAAGTCAATAGTGCACAAGAAATTTAAGGAGCTGGTGAGAATTGCCTCCTTAGCCTAACAGGGTATCTATTTGCCTTGGTTAAATGGAACATTGTCTTTAGCATAACTTCACATTTCCTGAACTGCGTCAAAATAACTTTACCACCCTGATGGAAAGCTTGTCCAAATAGCTGCTTCTGTTGAAAATATTGTATAGAATCTTTAGTTACATTGTCACTACCTTCTATAGGACCATAAAAAGCTTTAGCCATAAAATTGTAGGTATGCTATTGTAGCACACTATAAAAGTATTGTAACATGCAAATATCTTAACGTTCATTAACACCCAAACTACTAAATCATATAATCTACTTGCTATATTGCACAGAAATACTCTTTCACTCTCTGTAAAACTGTGTTTAAACACCCTGTTGTATAGATAAACCTATTAATGGAATATGCTTGCTATGAGTTTATATACTGTGACCAATATGCAAGCAACAGTAGAATGATACTAATAAAAATGTGCTAGTTAACTTCTTTTTGCCTCATAATTTTCCCAGATTTTGCCTATATTTGATATGCTTCCAAAGCAATACTGCAAATACTTTTATTTGTGAGTAGTACAAATGATCAGGGTTTGCAGGTTAAGACCCTTTGGCCATGACCTGTTGGAGGGGTTGGGGGCAGGGGGTAGGCTTGGCCTTGGATCCTATGAGCTGCCATGCAGGCTGCTGGCTCAGTGCATATCATAAGCTCTGATGGCTTCTTCTTTCTTCCCCAGATCTGCCTATCCAGCCCTGTAACACATTTGAACTCTAGTGTAAATACATCATGTAAGCATGCACTGTACTAGCCATGGATTTATTTATCACTATACAGAGCAAAAAATGCAAAGAGGGGTTTTTAAACATAAAATCACCATGAAGTACTTGCCATCTATTAGAGAGACACACATGGTGAACATTCTGCTGTATTTCAATACCGGTGTTACATGTTAAGAACAATCACACTAATAGGAAATCCCATTAAAATATTTTCCCACCACACAACCCTCCAGCCGGAGCCCATTTCAGACAATGGTTTCACTTTTTTAGTAATGATATTCTTAGCAGTCCCATTGTTCTAAACTGCTCCCACAGATATCTAATTTTTAGTAGGATAACAACCATTATGATAATATATCAGAATTTTTAACCAGAAAATTTCCCTCTAACTTTACAGACTTAAAGGCACTACGTCACCATATGTGGTTTCTTGCATTTTTATGACTACTGTATTCTAGAACTAAACAAACTTTGTCAC
The DNA here is from genome assembly GCA_024611195.1 of Ceyx melanurus. Taxonomy (NCBI): domain Eukaryota; kingdom Metazoa; phylum Chordata; class Aves; order Coraciiformes; family Alcedinidae; genus Ceyx; species Ceyx melanurus. The sequence goes on along the minus strand of JANHGL010000323.1, from coordinate 193,002 downwards.
ACCAGCCTTATCCATGACAGATTTGCACTGCTTAGGAGTGTTTATGGACAAGAAATAAGCAGTCTGTTGTAACTCATCAGAAAGTGAGCCTAATGAATAGGCTTAAAGCCTCATCTATATACTTGTATTTTATTATTTGTTAAACTGACTCTTGGTTATTTGTACTTTAGCAGTGCCATTTGCTCCACTGTACATAGCTAATGGCCTATCAACATTTCTATTAGAAATTCTTTTTGAGAAGCCAGTGACTTAGCTATTGAAAATCTTAATAGTGGTGCCGACCTAGAACGCTGCTTCCCAGATGGGGTTTGAATATTTTTATTAGATTTTTAATGCTAATGCATGTATATAAGAATTCTAGTGAGGAATGTTAATAGCCTTATTTAAACCAGATAGACATTGCACAAGTTTCAGCTCCCTGTTGCTTAAATGGTCCACCTTGGGCTTCAACAGGCAGCACCAATATGGTTTCAGTTGCCAGGTTCTTTTGAACAGTGCCTTAAATCAAAAGCTAGGGATCTACTATCCACTTGAAACTGGGCCCAAGTATGTTCACAAGGTTCATGAACATCATGACGAGCCAATTCAGACAGCGCTGCCAAATCTGCAGCCGTTGGGGACTTCCTGATGTTTATTAGTCTTATTCCAGTGTCATGCGGTGTGCAATATGAGCTGCTTCTTGCTGACTGCAAGCTCCAAAGTGGCATTATGAGCCCTCTGGGGAATACAGACATCATTCGTTTTATTAAGGACCTGGCTGGCACCCATCACATGTTCTGCCCGCTTATTTAAGAAGAAATATCTATGTACTTTTCCTTCCCTTTTTCTTTAAAAATTAAGTACCATAATCAGTTCTGAATACTTTCCTCCTACTACCAGTCAGGAAACTTCTTCAACTTTTATAGGAGCAGAAATATTTAGGAAAACAATACTGAACAGCAACCACAGTGGTCCAGTCTGACTGGAGGGCTGTACAGCAAGTACATCTCAAAGCAGAGGCAGCTGGTCCTAACAGGAGAAGAAGAGTAAAACTGCTTTGACATCCCTTCCCTGAGTTAATCTGCATCTAATGAACATTTCAGTACAGCTAAATGGTTTTGAAAATAGAGGTTTTCATGAAGCTCTGGGAGAACATCTGTCCTTGGGATACTGTGATGTCCACATTCTCCCCAAACATGCCCTGATAGAATTCAAACGTGAACTACCATGGGTCAAGCTCATGCCAAGTAGCCTGCTAGTTCTTATCAGTGCCTGGGCAATGCTTAGGCCTATATTTTTCACTGCTTCATGTGGATGTAGCTACTGAGCTCAGTAGGTTAAGAGACATGAAACAATTGGCAACCACTGCTAGCTGCTGCAAAGCACCAAGGACTGGCTGCCAAAATGTTGGCTTTGCTGACTTCTTCAGGGAACTCAGACCCTTTCTGGGTAGTATTCTGTGAGTTTACTCTCAGAAGAGGTTTCCACATCGGGTTTTGTTAAATTGTTGAAAATGACAGTCTGGTATATACTGATAGTTAAATGTCTTTACCACTGCCTATTTTGCTTTTATAGTCAAAATCCATTGATGACAATATATAGCTGTTTTAGATGGCAGATTATGCCTGGGGGCACTAAATTTCACAGTCAGATCCCAGGTGTAAGACATGAGGTGCAATCATCTCTTTCATGATATGTTTTCTATGATGTATACAATTTGTGCTGCTTAATATAATTTGACATTTAAATAAAATGGGATTAACTATTACATATAAAGCAGGTTAAATATATATAAACATGCGGATAAATAATTAATCTGAACCTCTTCCTAAATTACTTTAAAATATACTGCTCTAAAATGCACCATCTCAAACTCTTTAACGAGATTCAAGCAAGCATAAGGCTACATTCACCTTTCTTGCTTCACTTTTATACAACTTTCAGGCTGAATATTCTGCATTATTAACAGTATTTATGGATACTGAAAGATAATCCTATGTTCTTATATCCTACTCTTATCCTACTCAGCTGCTACACAATTGTAAAACAAAATATAAATAAGTACTGGTGTCAAATAGAAAACAAATTTTGTTTTGTACAGTACTATTTCAATAAAGAACAAAAATATTATAAATTGTACCAATAAAAACTTTCCAAATGGAACTTTGTTCTGTATAACAGAAATTTCAGATTTGATAAATCAAATATTGCAATGGTCATTAAAAAACTTGATTTTAATACAAAATAAATTTTAAAATTATTCTAGAATAGAGTCCACAAAGTCATTTAATCCAATAAATGTAGATTTTAAAAATGTAGATGGGGCCAGAAGACTGTTGTTAAAAGTCTTAATCCATCTGCCCTTAAAGTCAGTACAAAGACTCATTTGAATGGGAATTGAAATATACTGTAGAGCTTGCTACTGTAAAGACTGAAGTGTTTCCCATATCTTAATCATACAGGCCCATCTTTTATGAAGGGCTACTTTGCAGAGTAAATTAATCTAGTGGGAAAGCCTTCAGTTCATTCATCTCTAAATACCTACATGTAATATTCTGGTATGCACTTTTTTATGACCTTCACATTTTTCCCTGTAGAAGGATTGTCTGAGTTGACTAAAGGAGTTAAAAAAAACATCTATGATGGTTTAGGATTTCATGGCTGAATGCAAAGATCATTTGTTACTCTATATGTATTTAATTCCTGGGTTAAAAAACAGCATAAGCTCATTTAAAGTTCACAATCAAAGTTCTTTATTTTTTAAGATGACCTTTCTGTGATATTTAACAGTTGTATTTTTATTATATATTTAGTTGCTACTGTATAGACATATAAATATAGTTCACTAATTGTCAATATGTGAGATTTGCTGATGTGAGAACTACTAAATGATCAGTTCATTTAGTTTCTCATTCAGTTAGATAAACCATGGCTCAGCAACACAGTGTTTCTATAAATACACAGTGATACCTCAAACCTTTTCTCCCTGGAAAACTACAGCTTTAGTGGGGCCATTGCTTACTGTTAACTGGCAGAGCCCTGACTCTGGTCCCAAGACAGAAGCCTGCCTAGGCACCAAGTAAGGTAGCAGCATCTGACAGGAAGAATTAAATACACTTTGGGTTTCTTCAGGTATTCCTTGCCACATCAAGTTGCATGAAATGGAGGGCTCATGAAGCTGTTTAGGGATTTGTCTTTATCAAGATCTCACATGGGGTCTCATCCAGGCAGTGTATCCTATGATGCAATCCTTCACCTTCTCCAAGACCCTGTTTCCCATGTTCAAATAGGAAGCAAATTACAGATGAAAGCCAGCAAGGAGTGTCAAGAACATGGGTTTTGAACCAGAGGGGTTTTCTCATTCTGGTCTGTCAATACCCGATATTTAGGTGATTCAGAAATAGAAGCTGCTGCAAGCACCAAAAAAAAAATGGAAAAGTGTGCATTGGCAGGAAATCAAAGCAGATTAAAGAAAACCAGGGTCACTTTAAAAACCTAATTGAATAAGTAGATTAAATAACTCCTGAGTTCGACCTTTCACTCTAGATTGTGGAAGATGAGGGATGTTGAAGTGCTCCATTATGCTAGGCTTGTTTGGACACCTTTACCATTCCAGATAGCCACCCAGGAGGAGTTGCAGTTTTACCCTGGAAGCGTTGTGACCACATGCACTGTGGTCCAACAGCAAGCACTGGGAACCCATGCAAGTCATAGGCCCACATTTGGTAATCCCAGTTCACAAGCTATAAATAAACATGTAATTGATCCCTCTTCACAGAACAAACTGGATGCTTTCTAATGTCAGCTTTATGTTAGGAATAAGTTTTTCATTTTCTTCCCAAATATTCAAGTGTACTTGATTAATTATAGTTATTTAGGGCAACATCTTTTATTTCTTTAGGAATAAATGGAGAATGAATCTTAACAATGATTTCGCAGTCTCTATTACAACTCTTTTTCTTATTCATAACATTCAAGATATTTATTCCTATTTGGAATGGTGGCTTTTTGTCCCTTCTCATTGCTTGCTTTTAAAATCTTAGAACTGTTTTGTTATCCTTCACTGTTTATGAGGCATATTCTGATAGAGCTCAGAACTTTTACATGGTCTGAACTGAATGGAAACAGATCTTCTTCCAGATACAGAACAGAAAACCTAACTGGTTTTAAGCATTTTTGGAGACCACTGATGGTGTGCTTCAAACTGTCAATGTTCAGTGCCTGGGCACTTTTATGGGAGAAATAAGAAGTACTAGAATCCTACTATATATAGTATTAAAAGAAGAAGTAGGAAGACTAAATGGATGAAACTTAAAGCCAATCAAGTTGAAACCCACATTTTCAAATGTAAATGATGATTGACACTGGAATAAATTCCCACAGGAAATACCTGCACCATCACCTTATATGTTTCTAAACAAGCCTGGATGCTGTAGTCAAAAACATAATTTTTATTATGAAATATAAATACAAGGAATTATATAATTTATATCCTTTGGGAGTCATAATCTCTCATTGCCCCTTCTACATTTGAAGTCTATAAATCTTGCACATTTGTGATAATGTAGTTAATAATAATTTGATGGTTTACTGACTGGTTAGATTCCTTTGAGAATTAAAATTTTCATACAGATGAGGTTTGGGTTTGCATACCTTAATGACAACCCTATTAACCACCATTGCTGTTGCTCTTTCCATTATTATAAACAATTATAGAAGGTCTGGAAAGAAAACTAAGGGAAAACAATCAAGTTTATCAGTCTGTTTTATCTATTTCAGTATAATTGCTACTACAATCTACAAACACTGAACAGTAAATAAAATAATTTAACAATAAGGGCAGAGGGTTACTAGCTAAAGAACAATTAAGTTGTTACTTGCTACAGCTCCTGTTATACATTCACATCTGGAGGGAAATTGTACTCTAAAGACTAAGCCTGCAAAGGGTTCTTTGGCAACACTGAGTAGTGCTCTGCCTAATCTCAAGCATCCTAGAGTCAAAGCAAAAATATTAATTTGGCCTTGCCATTCTTTCCATGTCAGTGTCTGTAAGGCAGGCATCTCACTGCAGAAGCACAACACACCTGCCTGCCTAAGCTCCTGGAGGAATTCACAGCAGCCGGCAGGGTCTGGGGCGAGCCTTGAGGACAAGGTGTATCTTAGGTTTCAGTACTTTCTAGGGCACAGATGCCTTACACTAGCTGCAGGGCAGTGAGATTCACATATATGCTTATATATCCTTTAAATTTTCTTTATTTCTTTTCTGACAATCGAGGATTTGTTGTTTCATCCTTTCTACAGACTTCATAGAATTGCTGGTGGTACTCCCCATGTTTCAGGAATCCAAAAACCTGGCAATTTGCTGGAAGAAGCAAGTTATATTTGCTCTCAGAGACATGCTCGTGTAGGATATTCTCTCAAACATCTGTCACTGTTGCTGGTGAGGTTCCCCCAAGACTTTACACAGTCACTTTCAGAAGCTACGTGTGGCAGGATCTGTAGATTTTAGCAAATAACTATGCAGGAAGATCCACAATGTGTGATATTTAGTGACTAGAAGCTTCTTGAATATTTGAGAATGTGTATTAGGTTTTCTAAAGTATAATAGTTTGAGGCTGAAGTAAAAATACAACAGAATGAAGTAAGAGTCTTTGATACCACATTTGTACCACATGGACTGGGTCAGCTGTGGAGAGCAGAAGAGGGCAAGTACCCAAAACTTGTCCCAGAAGCACCTCTATGAAAGTTTGTTGTTTTGTTCCTTGCACACTCTAAAAATTACAGATGAAATAAACTGGAATAACCAAAGAGGCATTTCAGTAAGCACAGGCTCAGAGCTCATCAATGTCTATAAATATGTTAAAGGTGAGTGTAGAGAGGATGGAGCCAGACTCTTCTCAATGTCATCCAATGACAGGACGAGAGGCAATGGGAGTAAGTTGGAGCACAAGTGGTTTAGGGTAAACACAAGGAAAATCTTTTCACAGTGAGAGTGACAGAGCTCTGGAATGGGCTGCCCAGGGAGGTTGTGGAGTCTTCTTCTCTGCAGACATTCAAGACCAACCTGGATCTGTTCCTGGGTGACTTGGTCTAGGTGATCCTGCTCTGGCAGGGGGATTGGACTAGATTATTTTCTAGGTCCCTTCCAACTCCTAACATTCTGTGATTCATGCATCTCATTCCTTCTCTGTTTTAAGTCACTTAATGAGCACTCCCCACTCCAAGTCAGCATCTTCATCCCCTGGAAAAAAGTTTAAACTTTTTAAGAATAGGAATGAAGTTGCTTAATTTTTTTTAACCACTACTAACCTCTTTGGTGGCCATAGTTGCTCAGGGTTGTAGTATTTAAGGGTATTAAAAATTTGGCTACCAGAGTGAAGCTAATTTGAGAGGTCACTGATGGAACGACTAATTTACAAATCCTATTGAGCTTGAAGAATTAGTAAACTACCCAGAAAGATTCTGGGCATACCCAACATCATATTTTTGTCTACTAGATAAACATTAGGCAAAAACTGAGAAGGGTGTTGAGAATCTCACTGTCAGACTGACATCCTGGAGCATGTAGGTAGCCATCATGGATGCAGCTGCAGCTCTGAAGTTGCTCTGTAGCAAAACTTGTGGATTTTTCTCATCCCTCCTTAGATCTGAACACCAGACATGTTTAGATCTGAGTTTTTCATTGAATAAAGAGAATAAGTTCCAATCTCTCCCCTACCCATTCAAAATAATAATAATTAAAAAAAAAGATAGGATGTGTTAATTCTGATTTAGTAAATATTTAGTCAGGATTATCAGTTCTGGGCATTGAAAGACTTGTATTCAAGCAACCAAAATAACAAAGTTCCTTTAGAAACCCTTAATTAAGAAAAATTATAACAATTAATAGGATCTTATTATTGCTTCTTTGCTTCGGAAATTGGTTGCTTTCCCCCCCCCCCCCAGCACTTAATTCCTACTTAATTTACACTATCAGACTCTTCTGGGTGAAGAACACAGAGCTAGAAACTCAAATTAATTAAAAAAAAGAGAAATTCTTTCAAATGTGCTTAGGTTTAATGCTTAGGGTGCCCAGAACTCTGTGTATGTACATATAGTGATGTAAACCTGCATTTTTTCTCCTAAGTTTTGAGGCTGGCACTTCTTTCTCAAGGGAAAGAAAAAGGGTGCTATGAATGCAGATAAAATTGCCATTGCTGTGGAAGCACAGAGAAGGCTTTCTCCTGATCCCAGTGATAGGAGAAATTCCCCTGGAGCAGACAGGAATTGGTGTTCTTCCTTTCTTGGTCACTGGGCCTACCAATCTGTCTGTGTACACAAGCAGTGTGCTTTCCTAGGGCAGGGAGTGGCACAGAACTGTGTGTCTTCTACGTAACCAAGATTATTCTTTGTGTTAGGAATACACGCCCTAGGAAACTCCTTGAGCTGCTTCCTTACTTATATGAGGCCTTGCACTAAAAGAGCCAAAACCTGTAAGGTACCAGCTGGTCTTGAGTGTTGTATTACAAATAACGCACAACAATATTCTTTCAGAGGGGACATGCACCTTTCTGTAACCGTGTAATTCCTTCTGCTACTAATGGAGTTGCTAAAGAGAGAGGATAAATCTCAGAAAACAGTGACTACAGCATGATGCATGGGCTTCGTTTGGGGTGTGAGGTGAATGCAGTGTGCTTTTTTCAATCTTCAAGGGCCATGAAACAGTTGAGGAAGATGTTATTCTTTCCCAGGGCCAACAGAAGTGGATCCAAAGGCCCAGCAGACATTTTATTTTCAGTATATACTTCTCTCACTAGCAACTCCAGTGAATTTTTAGTTCAATGCCTCTAAAAACCTGGAAGAGAAAATACTCCTGCTGTTATTGCTATTACAAATTACCAGTGATGCGAATGTGGAAGTTAAACCATACTGGAAGTTGTAAGCATCATTTTTCACCTATAATAAAATAATTAAATGGGGTTTAACTTTCATGGAACAAATGAGAAATTTTCAAAAGTTTAAGGTTTTTCATCCCACAGAAAAAAATTTTCAGGAATGTAAACTTCCTATAGGAACACACCAGTTCAGTACAATGTTTTGAGGCTCTCCATAGTCCAAAACTTTATTTCTTAATGAAAATTAGAGATAAACCAGAGGAAGCAATGGGAAGACAAAATGATAGAAATCGCAGAACAGCAAAGAGCAACTGAATCACACTGACTTGGACAGGGAAAGATGTAGACTAAAAGCTCCTCACCATTTAGTATTTACTTATTATACAAACTTACATCTGGAAAGGCTTCTTATGAAATAAGTAATGTCCTGTTCTTTAGGGCTGTTCATTTTTCAGATAAAGAGGAAGCATAAAAGAAATTGAAATTGTAGCTCATACGCTTCTGGAGCATCCAAGTCAATATACTCCTGTGATAGGTTGCTTTTGTCTTGTTTTTTCTTTACTGGATTTTATGAATAGAGCTTCAAAGAATCTTGATTTCATGGTGGGAATGTTTATAAAAATTTGACATGTTTCATGGGACAAGAAGTAGATTTCCTGACCAACTCTACAGCAGGTGTTTATTCTTTAACTTGGCAATTTATTGCAGAGCGACAGTCTACAATATGACATTCTTTTGCTAATGTTAAATCCAAAGCTTTCTCTAAATAAAAAGCTAAGTGAGACTTATCAGAAACATGGACTGTCATAATTATGACTGCCAGGATCCTCAAAATTAATTACAACTTCAAGCTGTGACAGAGCCTAAAATAGCAAGAGCTGCTGGTGATCCAAAAATCACTCACAGCATGTCCAAGCTAGTATTTGGCAGAGAGCATATGCAACTTAAAAAAAGAACATAACCCTTTAGCCCCATGCAAGCAATTAAGCTCTTTGTGGAAATGTCAGGCCATAAGTATGAAAAGACCTTTCAATTGTTTACATACAGTTTTCCTCTAATTAGTGAGAGCTGATTTTAATTTTATCCCCTACATTTTTCAAATAGGACCAGATGGGCTTAAGTTTTGAGGGCAGCTGTTCTGTTCAGAAACAACAACAAAACAAAACAAAACAAAACAACAAAAAAAAAAGAAGGGGAAAAAAGTTAATTTGTGCCAAGTCAGACCCCATGATTCTTACAGTGAGGGGGGTACAAGTAAATGCCAGGCAGCTTAGCAGCATTTAAAGATACGTAAGGAACTTAGCCTGGGAGCTCTGCTGACGATGTAAAACAAGAAGACATTTCCAGAAGTGTCTGTCAAACAAAGTATAAAAATAATCACAGACTCATGGCACAAGTTACTGACACTCTAGCTGATATACAAAAGGGTAAAATTTAACAGCACTGTCCTAACTTTAATTTCATTTCATTGTTGCAATGCTTCTTGCTAATTTTCGAAATGCAGTGATCACTGGGTTAATACACAAGATGTCTGTGTTTGATCAGAGTGAGCTCAAAATGCTAATGGGGAGGATTTTTCTTTAGTCTCACAAATTGTTAAATCACTGCTGTCATATTAATTTGTGCTGCCCGTGCCATCTCTCTGCTGCTCTGTCTTTGAGTGACAATAACTTTTTCCTCTGTCTGCATCCACTCTTCCTGCTCTTTAAATCACAGCAATGTTATTTAAGTCCTCAGAGTGATGAACCTAACAGTGTCTAGCTGTAAAATAGGTCAGTAGAATGCAAGGCAAATGTCACCTAGCTAATAGTCAAGACTGCATATCTTCCACCCTGAAATCTAGCCTCATCTTGATTCATTAGGCAGTGGTAAGCCAGTCTCTTGACTTTCTGTGCTCCTGTCTGTAAATTAAGAACAGCATTTAGCCCTGTAGTTAGAGAATAGGGATGTTTTGCTAAATGGTAGTTGTTTGAAATTCTTGGCTAAGAAAATGCTTATATAAATGCTAAGACATAGGCAGTCCATTTGTAAGAAGGAATAAAATAATGAAATGTAGTGGGTTTATTTTCTTATTTTCTTTTGCTCTCAGTATCTTTCAAACATCATGTAGTCCTGTTAAAAAAAACCAACAAACAACAAAATCAAACAACAAAACAATCAACAAACCAAACAAACAAAAAAGAAAGAAACAAAAAACACATCAAAAAACATGTAGGATCTTATTGAGATTTTTTTTTTTTAATTATGGGTCATCCAATGTTATTATGTTAGTTTGACCTTTTTTTATAATTTAGATGGGTTAACTTGTGTTGACTTGGCTTCTGCTTTCCCCTGCTTCTGTCGTCTGTATTGGAAGCTCTTTACAGCAAGGACTATTGTCAGGTGTCTGTGGTACCTAATGAGTCAATCTTATTTTGGCCCTGTTGACTCTTCCATAACACATAGTGTTAAATTTAATCAATTTAGTGTTTAGATTTACAACTACACTCTGATGGAAACTTACAGTCTGAGAGACAAGTGATATCCTCTTACACTGGCAAAGCCAGCATTAAAGTGTTCCACTCAGTAGGTCAAAGCAAGAAAAAAAAGTGAGGGAATGTGCATTATGTCACTGCTGCAATATAAAGCTGTGACAGAAGTACACATCTCCAAGAAACAAGTAATAAACCAACACTGAGAACATCAAAGTAGATCCCATTGGATCCCTGTGTTGATTGTATTCTTTGTGAGCATACCCACCAAGTGATACCTTTCTCTTCAACTCCTTGAATTTTACTCCCTGTTTTTATTTCTTCCAATCATCTCTTTTTATATGTAAGAGTAAGCAACACTGCTGAATATTAAAATTAATCCACAGTACATAACAATATTTGGCTTCATCACATTTCACTATTAAAACAGAAAAAAAAGACTGGAGTCTGAGGATGATGAATCATTTAGCCCTGTGAGGGACTAACCACAAAAATATTCAGCATTTATACAGGCATGGGTGATGATTGGGTGCCAAAGTTTATCATTTGCTCAAAAATTTCAAAGAAATGAAAATTCATAACAGTGTTGAGAATCTGGACAGTTGAAGAAGCAAACTGGTGGTTGTCCTGAATGGAAGAATGAGTGGTAGGGCTGTTTGAAATACCAGAGCCAATGCTATAGCACAGAGTGAAAACATGTTCTTGTGGCCAATGAATATAGATGTGAATGAAAATACCAGACTGAAGAGTCTCTTCAACCATGCTTACATTTAAAACGTAATAGTATAGAAGGCAGTAGCACGAGAAAGAATTAATTTCATCAAATTCAACACAGTTTGGGGCTGCTCTAGAAAAATCTCACCAAAGATTTAGGAAGGTGTTAAATCACTGGCTGGAAGTATCCTCTACTGGAGATACAGTAGAGTATCTCCACTCTGCCTTGTGGGACTGAAAAACTAGGGAAGTCAGATTGTTCATTCTGCCCTCCTCCTTTGTCTGTAGAGCATTCAAAGAAAGGGTGCTCAAACCAAGCCCATTTTACACAAATCACCAAGAAGCAACTGGATGACAATGACTTCCATTCATTAGCACAAGACTGGCCTGGGGCTGACCCAGCAAGCCTGAAGCAGAAAGCTCTGTATCCCATTATCAAAACCCTCAACTGTACAACTCACTTGACTTCTCATTGTTTATACTATAAATAATTTAATTCCAGACATTGCCAGGGATTGAATAGGGTGAAGGACACCACAGAGGAGAGGGTGGTCTCCTCAAAGCCTATATCCAAAAACTTGCTTTCAATTTGTGTGTCCGTTGGCTTATCTTGAAGACCATCTGCAAGTGGCGGTGACATGCCAAAGGGTGCCAAATGGTTTTATTTTTTTATTAGAGAAATGTGTTTTGCTCAGGCTTTGTATGGAAACAATGGCATAACCTTCCAAGGATTTGGGAAGCTAGGGGGCTAAGAAAGTGCCCAAGTGCCAAGGAGATGACTTTGATGTATTGGTTACAATTCCACAGGAATTCCAAGGCCAAATCCCATAGATCCTGGTGCTGGCACGAGGAGGAAGCTTTTCCTCTGGCTTCCTAGCTGCTCTCAACCTCTTTTTGCAGAGGCAGCTCAGGCAGCAAGGCTGTTGGGCTCCAGGCCAGCACCTGCATGCTAAGCCTTATGCTAGAGGTAATGGATCACAAAAGGCTTGCTAAAGCTGCTCTCAGCATAACTAGCAGATATTCACTCTCAGATTTCACTGCCATAAGGGCAGTGGTCTCACTGCTTAGAGCAGTTTATTTGTCCTCTCACTAGTAGGCTCCACCTTCAGCATGGCCTGTGCTCCTCCATGTGGTAACTACCAATTTATCTACTTTGCCCTGCTTGTTGACCAATCTGAGCCATGGGTAAGACAATGGATATTGATCTGGGGACATCTCCAAAAGTCATCTTGCCCATTTGCAAAACTTGCAGTCTTTCTAAGAGTTCAATTTCTTTACAATTTCTTATGGTGGGCTTACCTCAAATTCACCACTGTGGAGTCTGATGACAGCTGTCTTCTGATCACACTGCTTTGTTTTGAAAAGTAGGAAGAGCTAGACTAACATTGGACTTCATTTTCTATTATTTTCATTCAGAAAGGAAAATGTCGCAGTGGCTTGGATCATTTAAGTGAATCCATCGTTCCTATGGAAGTTTCATAGCTGCCCAATAAAGAGTGTTTTGGGAGGCTGTATTTTAAGTTTGGTAACAGCTACATTACAGCAATGGTCTACAGTTGTGTCTGCTTTCTATCTCAGTAGTAAGGTACCTACAGGGCACGACTAAGATTAGAAGACGAGAAAAAAAAAAAAAAGGAGAATTAAAATAGACATACACTTAAAGAATTGCAGTATGAGCAGAGCAAGTCTTTCTTAGGAAGACTTTTAACAGTTATCAACAATTCTTTAGAAAACAGCCACAGTTTACATGTGTAGCCAGTTGCTTTCTAATTGCTACAGCAGGCTACCATTGGGAAGAACAAAGGAAATATTTAGCACATCGTAAATTCTTCTGCAGCCCTGCCGAGTGGCTGGAGTTCAGATTACACGTTTATAACCAACATTTGAGAGCAATTTCTCCTCCACTTTGTGAAAGTGGGTGGGGAAGCTGTTCAACACTTTCTTCAAATGCTTGAAGTAATGTGTATCTGGAAGAAACTCGAGTTCAAAATTCCCTTCATTGTCTTTTGATACAAGCTTGTAATGTACTGCAATATATTGAAATGCTCCGAAAAACTTTGTTAAAAATCAGATGTATCTGCCATTGTCCTTGCTGTTACAACTACTATCTTCCAACTCTATTGTGGATGATTTGATGAAATCTTGTAAACTGATCAGTATTTGCTTCCACTAGTGCTAAGCATCTTGCAAATGCTGCAGGGGGGTGTGCTCGTAACTGGAGGTATTCGTCTCCCTGAGTCGGTACTTAATCATGTGAATGAGGTGTTGAGGCTCTGACAATTGTAAAGATTTCATGATCTAGCAGAAAATATGCCGGTGCCCAGGCCAACTTAAGGCCCCCTTTAGTTTCAGTTCTAGGTGAATTCAGATGTTGCTCGAGTTTCTCTTAGCTTCACACGGATGAAATATTTTCCCTTAAATGTTCTTAATGAGAAAACACTGTTACCATCTACTCAGCAACTGCCAGTAGCATAGGGGAGATGTAAGAAAGGGAATCTCCTGTGTTATTAGCTGTTTGTAAGCAAGTTCAGCGCTAACCCATAACTTTTATGAAAAAAAGTTTTTAAAAAATGTGTTAGAACTCAAATCATGCTAGATATTTGTCTCTATGTACTTTGGCTTTTTTTTTTTTTTTTTTTTTTTTTTGGTGCTGGTCATGGTGTGGTTGTCAATACTGCAGCCGGTCAAGCATTATTAGGGCTACAAAGGGACAAGGACATCAGGGTTGTTTTATTGTTGTTGTGGTTTTTTCTTCTTTTCCCCCCCAAAGATTAACTTTAAAAATCAGCACACATGGAGCTGAAAAAAATGAGAACCCCCAAAGTGCCTGTAGCCAAATTAGAAAAGAAAATGGAAAAATGAGGGGATAATTTTATTTTAAACTACATTTCACTGTTCTTGATGGCACTGAGTCTACATCCTTTGCTACAAGTAATATATTTTCTACATGGCTGGTCTGACAAAATAATTCAGTAAACATTCCTGTATTCTAACTAAACAGTTTAGTGCTGATGCATTATAGACATGGTCAGTATCTAATTGAAAGAGGAACAATATGTTAATCCACTAAAAGTTCTCTACCAGCTTCCAAATATATAGTTCTAAAATAATAATGTATTTACAAAGTCTACACTCAGTCACTTTTATAACAATTTTCTGGGGATTTATTTCTATGTGAATAAGAGCAACTGACAGTCTAATACTAAAGTCTATAGAAGATACAGAAATACAAGGAAATCAGTCATCTGTAAAGGAGGCAGTAAGGATGAAAGATGGTGTTGTAGATGCTGCTAGAAGAACACCGGATGGTATCATAGTTCCTGTGAGATAGTTACTGTAAATTCTGTGTTATCTGTTCTTAGTGGATTTAACTTTTAAAAATTATAGTTACACTAATGCATTAGCTTAGATTTGTTTATCCAAGATTCTTCAAAGTGAAATTGTTAACTAAGTGTATCCTTTAATAAAGTATTTAACTATCACAAAATTCTGGTCTGTTAATTACATTAAAATAACATTGTGTTCAAAATGTTCCTTTTTAAGCCTTTAAAACAGTCCAGAGAATGAAAACAAAGTAAGATATAGTATTCTTCAGTAACAATAATGCATAACAATCTTTTTAAATCCTAAAAAAAAAAAGAAAAGTTACTAAGTAGTTTAAGCCCTGACTTTAACTTCAAGGAATCCTGGTGTCTAAGTTCTGAAGGACATTTGTTTCCCAGATAGACATTTTCAATTAAGAAAGCAAATGCTGTATAGAAACACAGCCAAAGGCTTGATGATAGAAGGACTGATCTGCACCAACAGGAATTTGGGTCTGTAAATCAGCCACTGTTTTAGTATGCTCTGGCACCATCACTGTTACTCCATAAAAATTAAGTAAAATTAGGTAAACTTTTAAAAACAGTTTAGTGGCAGGAGATATAGCAAGCCTGCATAGTTAGAGGAAAAATCCCAACACCCGGCCAGTACTGGGAGATTAAAATGCTTGTAGTAGTAATACAATGGGGTGGCTGAGGTGCTCCATAGATGTCTGTTTCTATTTATGGCTTTCTATCAGCAGCTTCACACTCTCCACCCCCACACACATTACTCCTCTTCCACCGAATAAATGAAATATTTCACCCATGAATAACAATGTTCTTTCACTAACCTAAAAGTGCCATACAATGCCTTCACACCTGCAGCATTTATAAATTGCAGGTCCTGTGGTCATGAAAGGAACTTAATAAGCACACTTCACAGGTGAGATGGTTTGTAGGTTAGAATCAAAATGTTCTGCTAAAACCTGCTGGATTTTGTCATTACAAAGTATGTAGTTTCCCCAGACTTATGCTCCTACAGCCCACGGTTACAGCAAAACTATTTCCATGGCAGTAAAGCTATTTAGAGGGCATATTGTAAATGCATTTACTTTTATAGTTTGTTGCCAGTTTGGTAATCCATGTTTATAAGAAACTGAGGAAGTGGTTTTAAAGGTTACAGAAATACGCAGACTAAAGAACTGGACATGGAGAGGCTGCCCCCACCTTCTGCCATTAAATGAAATGACAGATGGATGAGATATGAATATAACTCATACTTCAACAATTGATGTTATTGCCACTCTTTCATGCTTCATCAGAACTTTTCCTCTCCTTTCCCGTCTCTTCTGATTTTTTGACTTGTGAAGCACTTGGGTGTCTGTTGGGAGAATATCTGCAAATATTTCATGCATGTGAAATCTGTGTTTTTAATGTGCATTAACATAATGGTCTCTACTTGCCTGATTAAGGCAAACAAGTTGAGACTGTGCTGATGACATGCTTTTGCTGATCTTGTAGGTCCTACCATTTTCATCTGAATTTCATGTAAGAGTCTCATGCAAAACAAGGTATCATTGGCTCCTTTTGCTCCATTCAAGAGGTGACACAGGACAGTAGTAGTAGAGAACCTCAAAGTCTCTCTTCATTTTCTCAGATGACTCTAAATTTCTTTTTTATTTGTTCCAGCTTTTGTGTCTGTGACTGTAGGATTTTACAGTGTGGTGAGGCACAAGAGTGAATAA
>JANHGL010000323.1:157794-176543 GCA_024611195.1 Ceyx melanurus | reverse complement strand
AGAGTGAATAATATATATAATATATATAATATATAATATATATATATAAATATATATAATATACACCTTTAAATGTTTGGATTTATATAAATAACCACACGATATTTACGTCTGTGTAAAATATACATCACAATTGGAAAATAATTACCTAATATCCTTAGATTTTCACTGTTATGCTACATCTCAGCTGGGAAGAACTGACCTTGCCATAGGGAGCTGCAAGGGCCATGTGTAGTGAATGCCTGAACTCATACAAAGCCTTAAGATATGAGGAGTTTGGATTCCAAATCAGGAAGTGTCTTAAATAGCCATATCATAAGAAATATGAGACCCACTGATGCATTAAAGCAAACGTGATGAAAAAAGACTTGTGCAGTAAGAGAGTTGACTATCCTTTGGGCTCTACCAGAGCTTATGAAGGCACATCTTCTGGTAAGAATCCAGGAAAGTCTCACAGCTGGTTAGTGGGTCAGATGTTTTTGTGTCACTCAGAACTTTTGGAAGTGTTGGATCCTAAGTGATCAAGTAACTTTCAGAAGCCTGAACTCACCACTCTCTGCGTATCATCTGCCTTTTGCTGTTGCCATTCCTGCAAAACAAAGCTCATATTAAATGCATTGAATTTTGGCATAACACAGATCCCCAAACCACATTTATCCCATGACCAGTGATGAGTGTGCAGTTCTATTATTAGAAGCAAACCACTTCAAAATACCAAAACATATGTTTTACACATATTTTCGTTTCTCTCCTGTGTGAACAACAAAATCTTAATTTCCTTTTTTTTCTATTTTTTGTTTGTTTGTTTTATCTTTTCTTCCTCCTTTTCAAAAGTTTTTAAGCTCTTCATAATGAAATCTAGTTTTAGTCTTAGAGATGAATACATTTTATACATGCGTGTTTTGACATCAGCTCTGTCTCTTGCCAGACCTAGGGGTTCTGGGTGCAATGTTCTTCCTGAATTAATTATTATATCACTGACACCTAAAAATGGGCATATTTCTGTCCTGGTCTAAGTGTCAGTGACATCATCATCTGCTACAGTGGAAATAAACCCCCAAAATTTAAGTCTGAGTATGTAAATTGAGGAGTATCTGTTTGGGTTTGGGGTTTTTTTGTTGTTTTTTTTAATACTTTGCTTTAAAATGTAATATTTAGTCTAGACACAAATTCTGTTAATGATTTGGAATCACAAATGTTCTGTGTACAGAAGAATTGCTGTTAATCTTTAAAGGAAAAAAAATACTCAAGGTTATAACATATTTTTACATAGCAGAAAGAAAGAACTGCTCCTTAACTAAATAGTAATGTACTTGGTTATAGAAAATTATTAACTGCCTCATAAAGCTGATTAATCCAATTTTTTTTAATCCAAGTTTATCAAGGAAATATAAAACAAAATCACCTGAAAATCTTTACAATTTGTAACTGTGACCTCTGAAAGAAATGGAGCTATAGCAAAACACAATACACAAAAAAAGGGTTCTAATGGAGCTATGGCAAAACACAATACACACAAAAAAAAGGGTTCTATCTGCTGAAAGTTCTGATTCCAAAATACACTAATCTTAAAACTAACCCAACCTCCCACCTTGATCCAAGTGACCACAATACCTTTGGAAAAGTCCCAAAATGATTTTAAAAAATCATCATGCTAACAATTAAGCTAATGTGTCACATTTATGGACTAAATTAAAGTTATTTATTTGGCATACTTTCTTTACAGATTTTTACAAAAATACTTAGTTCACTCCAGTTTATCTGCCTATTGGGCATAATCTAGTACCCATTGATCCTAATGAAAAAAAGACAAATGAAAACCAAAACAAACAAAACAACTAAATGATGACAGTTCAAGACAAGACTGCCTCTGAGGTACTTGTTGCCAATGGAGGAGGTAGCCCCCATCAGCATCAGGATTCTAGCTTTGAAAAGCAGCCAGTATAATCTGGGGCTGCAAAACTATAAAACCCAATCATTGTTTCATTTTCAAATGACCTAAACTGGACTACAGTATTTTAAGTACAAAAATGTGGTCTTCCATTTCATGTCACAGGGCTATTACATCTCCTTTGATCACAGATTTCTGAAAGTGTTTTTGGGAGATTAAAGGCAATTCCATAATTTCCATTAGAACACACAGTGAATTAGGTACTGGCCCCACATGGGCGCTGCTGTTATGCTTCTTTGGGTGCTTAGACTGCTAATTTATCCAAGAAGAGTTTAATGTAATGTAACACACATAAGCATCTCTCAGGGAGGAAGCCATCTATCTGATGGATAAAGAGTCAAGTTAAGAAGAGGGAAATGGGGTCTAAAATCCTATGAGAGAAAGCCAGGAACTGAACCTTAGTCACAGATTTATTTGGGCAGTGCTCAGACCACACTGTTACAGTATAAAGGGAACATGAGAGTGATGGGTGTCCTCCTCCAGCTGTTCCAGAGGAGTACAAAAAGTGCTACTACTTTTTATGGGAGACTGTTTCTTACTGCTGTGCTTTAGGGGTGATTTTATGCAATGTATTTAATGAGGCCCTAGAGGAATTTAGCAACGGGTTCCTGGATGCCAGGCAGGCTTAAGTGTGAAGGTGTAGTGAGCAGCTTGGCTTTGTTAATTAAGAATGAGACATTTTCTACATAGAAACAGAAGAAATCTTTTAACTGCTTAGGCATCTTTCAAGCTACCAGCCCAAGGAATACCTCAGAGGGTGATTTCAGAATCCCAGTACTGCATGCAGTTATCTATGTTTTTGAGTAAGTACTTTTTTTGAGCCCCAAAGTCCCTGTGTGGATGAGGACAGATCAAGACAACACTATGGGTTGAAAGCAAATCTCATTTTTAACACTGCTTATTTTAACTTGGTGCAAAGTGACACCTACTGTCCCTCTATATTTGTATTGGTATCTGGAATTTGTGGTGGGTTTCTTTTTGTAGACAGTAAAGCCTATACTTATGTAGGAACATCTTGAAAATAAAATTAGACGACCATCTCAAAAACATCTGTGTACATTTCCATTATTATTACCATAGCTCATGGGTATCCTCACAGCAACTACATACCTTAAAAATTCTGGAATTTGATTGATTATTCCCAAACTACTACATAGTTTTAGTTGATTAACCACATATACTTTTTGCCAATATGTCTGGCTATCTTTTAGAAGTTAGTGCATTGCTGGCCGTATTACAGAAACAGATTTTTTAAGGACTGGAATCAGATCTGGCAGTAAAGGGTTCATTTGAAAATTCATAGGTGATAATAAAATTTCATTTGACATAAAAGAAAACTCTTTGCATTGGAAAAATAAGAACCTGGATTCTATTTAAAATGACATCTCTTCTCGCAACTTTTTTTTTTTTTTTTTAAAAGCTTTAACTTAAGCCCTCTTGGTGACAGTACTCACTGAAATTTCTGCTATTTTCCCTGTGCACTCGAGATAATCTTCCTAGGAATTAAGTAGCATCCTGGTTTTTTTTTTAAAGCAGAAAAATATCTGTTCAAAATGTCTTCTCATTAAAAGGTCTTTTGTCCTTTTTGGCTTTTTCAGTTTCTAATGAGTTGTTTATGTATCTCAATGATTTGAAAAGACAGATGTATTTTATGTAATCTTCCATGTAAGCTTTTTTCATTTCACTTATAAATTGCTTTTCCATATTTTAAGATGCAGTTATGTTTCAATGGAAAAATCATCCAAAAATTATGAGGAATCATTTGTTGTCCTCTAGAAACTCCTAGATAAAGTGGGTATAAACTGCAGTAGGTAATAAAATCCCAACTTATAAAAAAGCCACATTTTTTTTTAGAAATAGCAATTAAAACGGAGTTTTTCTGTTTTATTTTTACTCTAAGATTGCAATATATGAGTTTCTTTTGGATAACTGTTAAATAGTTAACAGCACACACTTTGTTTTGCTCAAAGAGCAACTCTGTGTATTGACGTTAGAGACCTCAAGTTTCCCAGAGATACAATGATGAACAGCCTCCTTATAGCGAAGGGCTTCCAAAGCCTACCAGGAAAGGCTGTAACCTATACAGTATAAACTTGTAAGGAACAATGAAAGAGAGATGCCAAAACTGTGAACCTTGTAACTGAAAAACAGTAATTTATATATGTCATATATTTCTGCTTCCTGAAGCACAAGCTTGACCAAAATGGTGTCACCTTTTTTTTTTTTTAGCTCTACAACCCTTTTTCAGTTTACTATCAGATACGCTTTTAACTCTTAGGGTTTTGGACACAGTTCAAATGCAGAGCCTTCATTGTATATTGAAACTTAATATGCAAAGACAAAACAGTTGTTTTGGTGGTTTAAAAAGATGAACAAACGTATACTTTGTTGATTACGAGTACTGATAAATGTGAAAGCTGTTTGACCTGTGTCAGAGGTCACAAATCTGAATTTTACAATCATCAGTGTTACACGGCATTTCTTCACTGAAACAGACATTTCATGCTAGAGAAAGAGCTATGTTGTTATGACTTGATATTAAAGTGGTATCCCTAGATATCCCTAAGTACACATTTAAAAAAAGAACACATACTCCTAGTTGGGAAAACCAAAAATTTGGTGTCTGTGAAGCTCATACAGCAAAACACAAAGCAAACCAATGTCAGACTTGCTGCTTGTGTTATTGTTGGTGGCTGTGGTTAGAAATTGTGAGATGTTTGTGTTATTGCTGACTTTTCCTCTGTTCATATCCTGCTCTTATTTAGATTATTGTTTTTAATTTGGATTCAATCAAATAACACAGCCATAACTGACAGTACTTCTGTCTGCTTAGGGCTCAAATACTGTTTACGTTTCATTGTCATCTTCTACATAGAGTTGTGTGTCATCAGGCAGACCAAAAATCGTGCTTTCTAGGAGTGCAGAGTTGATAAGGATTTTGCCATAAATTTACCAGAGGGAAAAAAAAAAAAGAAAAAAAAAAGAAAAAAAAAAAGAAAAAAAAAGAAAAGGGAAGGTTTGAAAGGTTTGGAAAGGGAAGGGGAGAACAGGAAAAAAAAAGTATGACAAAAAAGACAAAGGAAAGAAAGTTTGGATTACCTAATTGGGGACTGGATTTATCCTATTGTTATTTTTATTAAATTTAAGATTATATAATTTGCTGAAAACTCTTCTCAATTATCCTATTGTGTTGATTTCAGTGCAGTCACATGAAAGGGCTGAATTTCATCCAATATACTACAGTATCCAGTACATACAAGCAGAACTAATCTATACACAAATAAATTATCTAAGTCTACAGTTTGTATATATTTATAGAAACAGTCTTTTTTATTTAGCAGTAAATAAGTTTTCAGTTAGAACAGCTCTCTTTGTGTTCATGTTGTTTGGAAGTTATCCCATGTTTTCAAACATCACCTAGCCATAAGGAAGTTGTTGAGAAAAAAAGCCAGATGATGGACTACACTATAGTGAGATAAGTTCTAATATCACTGACACATTATAAAAGTATCTAATGAAAAGATCACATAATATAAAGTCGAGAGACCTCTTTGATTCTCTGGCACATGTATTAAAAGATATATTGGTATGCTATAAAAGGCTACATGAAATAACTTGTACAGTTCTATCCTTTAAGCATATAAATATATTTTATAGTTCAAAGTATACTGACCACATATGACATTTCAAATATATATCATTATATTAGCAAAGTGCTGTTGTTTTATTGCGTACCTACTGTATAATTTTTGTTTACAAGGAGACACAGAGGTAATATTTTGTTCTTGACTATTCATTTTTCCCATGTTCATCAATGCATTAGTGTATCCTGAATAAGATCTTAGTTTTCTGTGTACTAAAGGTAATGAAAAATGTTCATTGAATTTCATGTAATGTAAAATAAAGCATAAAGATCACCATCTTTATTTCTACTGTAGTTGTGAGAAATAGACAAATTTAATAAAAGTACTTCTGCAGAAAAGAAGTTTGCAACTTCATGTTGGAATTTTCAGGCTTTTTCTCTCAAGTTTTAAGTGATTTAAAAAAGAAAAATATGTGTTTGTATCTTAATATATGTCTTCTATTCACTGAAATCATCCCCAAGACTAATCCTGCATGATCAGTATGGATCTTTGGCAATAGGAGAAAACCCAACTGAAGGAAACTGGAAATACCTGAGCTGTTTTGGCTTTCTTATAAGAATGTATTAATAGATTATTTATTTTGTTCGGTTGCTTTGTTGGGTTTTTTTGGTTTGTTTTTTTTTTAAAATATCTTAATGAAAGAATGAAAGTTTTGAGTTGAGAATTTTTTTTGGTGGTGTCAGGGTTATTGCCTCTGAAGATCTGAGGAACAAAGCTGAACAAGGATCAAACCATGGCTTCCAGGAGTCCTGAAGACACAATTTGGAGGGATATTGCACTCGCAATGTGAATTATGCTATAAAACATAGTGAATCATTTACTTTTTAAAACACAGAAGATTCAGAATCAGATCCCTTAGAGACCACTAGAGCTGTAGAATCATATAAGTATATGTTATTGACTGCTATACTTGGTCACATGCTAATCAGACTACGTGTATTTTAAAGCCCATTTATAGTAAAATTTATGATCGATTGCACTACTTGTATGGTATTTAAAGGTGTCACAGACAGTTTGGATGTAATTCAAAACTCAAGCAATATTTTCTTCTTTTTCTAAGAACCAAGCAATGCACTTTTCTTTCCTTGATGAAAGATCCTGGCTCAGCAGGCTGAACTGCCTCACAAAATATATATATGTGTGAAATATAAGAAGCTTGCACAGACAAATGAAAAGCCAAAAATAAAATAAAGAAAATGCAGCTAGCTTGGTGAAAAGCTGATATGTTCAAATTTGAGGCTCAAATTCAATATGAATCACGACCATGTGAATCTAACTCTGTTTAAGAACTGAAGCAGAGCTCAGATCTTGTAAACAGAACAATTCTGCCTTGATTTACACAAGTGCATAGAGCTACTCCAGTCCATGGAATTGCTTGCTTGTGTGTGGACTGGATTATGTGGGTAATACTTTGGATAAGTTTTCTGATTGTTTGGGGTTTTATTTCTTTGTTTTCTCCCATCATGTCATTTTTACATCTTTTGGAAAAGCTACCAACAGGAAAGAATGTTTGCTATAACGAAAAATAGATCCTATGATAATGAAAGCTATATATTCTTCAGCAGCTCTGTCAGGACTATCTTTAAACCCTTTTAAAATACACAATTCTTTCTTAAGATTTGAGAGAAGGGTTTCAGTAGAAACAGTGCTTCAATGTCTTACTGTGCAGGGAGTTGAGTGGAGCAGAGGCAAGGAGAAGGAGAGGTAGGAACAGATTGTAATAATAAAGCCACACAATAGTATTATACATGGAGTTTAACATTAAATAGAGATTGCCCAAATTCCTACCTGTGAATGCTTAGCCTGGTGTTTGTTACACTTCCAAGTGTGAAAGAAAGCTACAAACATTTATCATGATTGTCAGTAAGGCCCCCATCTGCACCTCTCCCATGCTCTCCACTCCTTTCTCTGCATTTCAGAGCTGTCAACATAGATGCTTTGCTCAAGCCATTTCTGGCCATTAGTGTGTTACGGGATTGTTTTACATCGCCTGCCTAAGAAGCAGCAGCTTGATTTGAGTAGGCAGGGAAGGGCTTTTAGGAGCTGGGAACAGTCCGAGTCCTGGCAGCGTTCAAGGAATCCTTCCTGAGGCTCGTACCTGTTGAATTAACCCAGAACTACACTAAGCCCTTTGCATGCAGCAGCCTCTGCCAAGTGCTGACATTTTGTGGAATGCCTCTCCCCAGTAGCTAGCAGGGTGCTGCAATGGATTTAAGTTGCAGAAATTACTCTGCATTGAAGTTGCAGGTCCTCTTTTCTCCTAACTGAGGAATATGAGAAAATTCTCCTACCTCTTAGAACATTCTTAATATGATTATTTATATTTATGTCTTCCTATCATGTTCTCTGATCTTTTTTATTACTTGGAATTCAGTTCCTTTTCTTTGTCTTATTTTATCCCTTCTACAGATTACCGAAGTTTGGTCAGCGACCATTCTTATATTTCTTACATTTTGTCATATACTTAAATGTTTAGTACAGTTCTTTCAGAGACTGTCAGCAGGGGGAGTGCTTTAAGAATAGAATTATTAATCCTCATTATTTTTAACCCAAATTCCAAGCATTTATACAGAGAGTTCCTTTTGGGTGTCTGAAAATACTGCACTGGGGAAGGTGAGTTTTTATGTCCTACCGACACAAGTGAGGTGGGACTAACTCTAGAGGGAAGAGGGAAGTCTACAAAAAGGATTTTAGAAGCTTTTAGGGGTGATGAGGACTCACCTGAATTCTGTCTCATTGAAATGAAATTAAATGTAAAAGAAACCCAGCAGTGAAGGTGCATTTGGTTTCTCCATTATTTCGAGGTGCACACATTTCTCCAGTTCCCTTTCTCTCTCCTAAATGTCAGTCATGAGGAGTGGTATTGCACAAAGATGACCCACACTCTGGCCCTTGGGTGCCCTATGGCAGCTTGAGCTCCTCATAGTGCCAGGCACAACTCCACCACCCCTCCAAGGTCACCCTTTCCCACTCCACTGCTTGTGGCATAACAGAAGGCAACCATAGCCATGTGACCTCAGCCAAAATCAGGGTCTCCAATGTGATAAACCAGCTGATTTACCAGCAGCACCATGCATTGGGTGGCTTCGGGTTGCCAAATAAATCCTACAAGTCTTTAGGGAACCTACTTGTCTTCCCTGGAGCAGTACAGTAGACACCACAGTGTCTACATCACCTATTCATGCATTTCAGTTTCCAGCTCAAGGAAAATGCAATGTGTATTTACTTTCAGATTGAGTTCTTCTTTGCAGCACTTGTGAATGAATGAGCTAATTAACAATTATCCTGGTTACGATTTCTGTGATGGAGCTAGGAGGGGAAGCATGTGGTTAGGATTATAAAGGGCTAACGATGTGACAGTCTTCAGTCATTGTCAAGCTGAACTCCAATCAGAGGTAGGCATGAAAGGATTTATTTTTTTTTTTAACCACAGCAGTTCCACGAGGAATCTCTATCAGCACTCTATTTTAAATTATAGTGATTACTAATACATGATGTATTTGCCACTCTTGGTATTTCATAGCTTTAACATATGTTGCTTCACTACCATTGGCTTTGTTTGGCAATTACACAAAGTATACCTTCACCCTCCTGTGTGCTTTGTGTGGTCAGTGCACAGTAGTAGTAATTGTCCACATTTTGAAGAAGGTTTGATGTAGAAATTTTCTATAAGAGTAGTCAGTATTTCAGATTAAAATGGATATCACCTTGTTTCACAAAGACAACTAAATGAGACATCCTAGGGTTATGTTGTTGGTTTGGTTTTTTTTGTAGCTATCAGACGTATCAGTGCTGAGCACTCACTCCTAACCTCTGTTGTGGTTTCCTTTCAATATCTGATCTCACATTGTATGATAACAGGTACTTTTATATTTGATAGTCACTGAAATTTTTTAAATAATCAGACTATGTAGACATTTTTCCAAATATATAAACATGTGTCTTAAAGACTAAGTTATTCTGGTACAGATAAATTTCTTGGGGAGGACTCACAGGTATCCATTCATTTATACTTCTTCAGTGTTAGTGTTATACAACAAGGGAATTTTTGTTTCATTTCCCTTTCAACATTAGGAGTTTGTTGGTGTTATCTCCTGCCTGCACATGACCTCAGTGGAGAAAAAAAATGTCAGGGTCAACTCAAGATTCCAGAGAAATCTACTACAAGATTGCCCATAGTAACCCATCTGTGAACTCACCAGTGAAGTTTGGTTCAGATTAAATGTAATCATTTTATAAAGACCTGTCTATAATAAAACTTTCCCAGATGCTGTAAAATGATATCATGATGCTTCTGATTCTGAGCTTATTAAAAAGAAGAGTTATATAATTTTGCATACAAATTTGTGGAGGATTGTTTCTGAGGCTTCTCTCTAGTTCCTATTTATATGGATAAATCATGTGCTATTTCTGAAGTCTGGTCCTTAATCCCTTTCAGGGACTACTTGTATTGAGTAAGACCAAAATTAGATTTTCTCCAGAGGAAGAACTTGAGGTATAAGAGTTTTGATAATCAGACAAGAGGTGTGATGAGTGAAATATTTTGTACCTTCCTTCCTTTTAAACTCAATCCAACTTTATGCCTTCATGTTCATATCACTCTTTGAAGGACATGCACAGTAAAACAAATGCAAGTGCCTCATCTGCAGCATTTCTAGTCTAGCCACCTTGTGGAATGCTGAGTCCCAGAGAGACAATTCTTGTGCCAGTGTCAGCACATACTCACATTGGCATGATGTAAAGACATATGCATTTAGAAGTGTTTTAGAAAGTTTTCCATCTGACTCTCTGATCCCTATTTCCTTTCTGTCTCCCTTTTAGCATGTTTGCATTTCACTCCTAAGGCAACATTTCTTCTTTTACCCAGTATCCCACCCTGCTCTGGAAGATCACTCCTTTCTAAGATAAAAATTAAAATTCTGATTACATGGAAACAAAGGGAGTAGTGGAGTAGTGTCCCCAGTCAGTGAAGGAAAGCCTGATTTTTTGTGTAGCTTTCAAAAATGTCTCAGTCCTTTGTTTTAATGTTGATGTCATTGAAAGCTAAGGATAGATTAATAAAAGAGAGAGAGATAAAAGGTTTGGTCCTCCTTTCAAGAGAACCAAACCTTCTCTCTTCTTATACAGGGGACCTAATGTGATACTATAAGGTGGCTAGTGATAAAAAACAACTGTAATTATCTGTGTGAAGGCTGCATAGAAATATGGAAGTGATTTTGAAATCAGCTATATCTCTAGTGAAGTTCTGCAGACATGAAATCTGGGAATTAACTGACTGATTGTTCAGAACACAAACTTACCCCAAGAATGCATGAGGATGCCACTGATGATACATCTAGTCTAGCAAAACTGGAGTAGTGGTTATGTCTGGAAAATGTGGGGTCACAGTCTCTGGAGTGTGTCTGTCTCTTGGTTGTGTATCACAGAGTTACCTTTACCCAAGCAAGCCTGGGGATTTTCATTTCCCTGCAGCAGTATTGAATATTATCAGTTTAAACATGATTTTATGGTTAATAAGTACTCTTCACACTGCTGGTAAGGGCCCCCCAGAGCATAACAAAGATCATTCTTTGTTTTAAAAGAATCTCATAAAAGTAGATTGGTCATTCTGATTGCATAGACAGATGTGTGCCGTCCGAACAGTCCCTACCCCCCGCAGTCTGCAGAGTGAAGTTGAGGAGTTCAATAACATGAACCTCACCAATCATCATAGTGTCAGTTCAGGTCACACTGCCACAGACTGAATGAGGCGTCCCTGTGTTAGATACGTGACAGAGTCCTATCACACTCTGAAACACAAAACTGCCACACTGTTCTGCAACAGCAGAGGTAGAGAGCTTGTCCCAAAAGACACTGTGCCTTTTAGGACAGCACTGATAGAGCCTCAGCAACTCCAAGTGTGAGGCCCTTTATACCTATTTGGTTTGTCATCCTTACCTGAAAGCTTCAAATTAGATGCTCTCTCACAAGTTTCTTTTTTAATTTTCAACATTTAGAAATGCATGCAGTTTTCAAAGCAAAACATTCCAGGGTTCTGGAAATCAGATGCTATGTGTTTAGGCATCACCCTAGAGGACCGCTTAAATTGAGTTCACTTATGTATCTTTCCCATCTTTGTGTAATTCCAATGAGTCCCTGAGCTGAGACCCCTTTGGTTTACCTTCCCACAGTCTTCACAGATGAAAAATTGCCATCTCAGAACTGCTGAATCCCTCCACCACCTCCTCTGTATCTTCACTGACTAAAACTCCCCAGTTGAGATTATTCACCAGCTACAAAAATCTTGTTAGCCTTCTGCTTACAAACACTCATGTTTATATATTCGTGCTATGAGTAGTACCTGAAGAGGCAGATTAAATATTCTATAAGCATGAAGAGGCAAACAAAATATTCTATAAGCAAATGGGAGAAGTCTCATAATCACTAGCCATTGTTCTCATGAACACAGCAGAGGAGGAGGACTTAAACAATCCAGTTCCTGAAGAGTGTGGAAGGTAACTTCCTGACACGGCTGGTGAGTAAGCCAATGTGGGATGGCTCCCTACTAAACCTGTTGCTCACAAACAGGGAAGAACTTGTGGGTGATATGAAGGTTGGAGTCTGCCTTGTGCATAGTGATAACAAAATGATAATGTTCAATTCTTGGGGAAGTAATGTCAGCAGAACTGATACCTTGGAGTTAGAGGGCAGCCTTTGGCCTGATTAGGAAACTTGTTGACGGCATCTCTTGGGAGGCAGTCCTGAAGGGTAAAGGAGTCCAGAAAGGCTGGACATTCTTCCAGAAGGAACCCTTAAAGGCATAGGAGCAGGCCATCCCCATGTGCAAAAAGGTAAGCCAGCCGGGAAGAAGATTGGTCTGGCTTAACAGAGACCTTTGGCCGGAACTCAAGAGAAAAAGGAGTGTATCACCTTTGGAAGAAGGGACAGGCACCTCAGGACAACTAATAAGATTTTGTGAGGTTATTCAAGTTGAAAATTAGACGGGTCAAAGCACAAATAGAATTTTACCTGGCTACTGTTATAAAAGAGAGTAAGAATTATTTCTAAAAATACATTAGCAACAAAAGGAGGGCTAAGGAGAATCTCCATCCTTGATTGGATGCAGGGAGAAAAATAGTGACCAAGGATAAGGTGCTTAATGTGTTCCTTGACACAGACTCGAACAGCAAGATCAGTTGTTCTCAGGATACCCAGCCCCCTGAGCTGGAAGATAGAGTCAGGAAGTAGAATGAAGTTCCCACAATCCAATGGGAAATGATTAATGACCTGCTGTACCACTTAGACACATCTCTATGGGGCTGGCTGAGATTTATTTTTATCAGTGATCTGGATGAGGGGATTAAGGGCACCCTCATTAGGTTTGCAGATGACACCAAGTTGGGAACAGTGTTGATCTACTTGAGGGTTGGAAGGTTTTACAGAGGGAACTGGACAGGCTAGATCAATGGATTGAGGCCAGTTGTAT
This sequence comes from Ceyx melanurus, assembly GCA_024611195.1. Classification (NCBI taxonomy): domain Eukaryota; kingdom Metazoa; phylum Chordata; class Aves; order Coraciiformes; family Alcedinidae; genus Ceyx; species Ceyx melanurus. The sequence continues at coordinate 163,483 of JANHGL010000323.1, read as the reverse complement.
GAGGTTCAACAAGGTCAAGTGCTGGGTTCTGCACCTGAGTCACTATAATTCCATGCAAAATGTCAGCCTTGGGGAAAAGTGGCTGGAAAGCTGCATGGTGGAAAAAGAGGTGGGGATGTTGGTCAACAGCTGACTGAACATGATCCAGCAGTGTACCCAGGTGGCCAAGGCAGCCAACAGCATCCTGGCCTGTATCAGAAACGCTGTGGTTAGCACAACTAGGGAAGTGATTATGGCCCTGTACTGTACACTGGTGGGGCTGCATCTTGAATACTGTGTTCAGTTTTTGGCCCCTTACTACAAGGAGGACACTGAGGTGCTGGAGCACATCCAAAGAAGGTCAATGAAGCTGGAGAAGGGTCTAGAGCACAAGTCTTACAAGGAGTGGCTGAGGGTGGTTTAGCCTGGAGAAAAGGAGGCTCAAGGGAGACATTATTACTCTCTACAACTATCTGAAAGGAGATTGCAGCCAGGTGGGTGTTTGTCTTTATTCCAAGTAGCAAGTGATAGGGCAAGGGAAAATAGCCTCAAGTTGCACTAGAGGAGGTTTAAATTGGGCATTAGAAACCATTTCTTCACTGAAAGGGTTATCAATCATAAAAATAAGCTGCCCAGGGAGGTGTCTGGGTTACCTGGAGGTAATTAAAAGACTTGCATATGTGGTGCTTAGTGACATAGTTTCATGGTGGACTTGGACGTGTTAGATTAAGTATTGGTCTTGATGGTCTTAAAGGTATTTTCCAACATAAATGATTCTGATTCGATACTGCTAAGCATCAGTTCCTCTCTTAGCTATGAACTCCCTGGGGATACTCTTCTCCCTCTATTTCCAGCTTTTCAGTCCATCTTTCCCCATCCACACAGAACCACCCTTTCCTCTTTGCACTCTGATAGATGCTATCCTTTGGTTTTTGGAGTCCTAAGCAGATTTCTATAGCCACCAGTTGTTTCTCTATTATTCTTGCCAGATACTCTCATTTTATCTTTCTTCTTACATGGATCTCCACAAGAAGCAGTTTGTGTGTGGACAGTGACAAGAGAACATTGGTTTGTGTTCCAAAACTTCAGGGTTATTCTCTGAAGTGTCTCTTCCTTTTTCAGTCATTCTGCTTACTTTTGTATGGCTGCTTTTGAGCTGAGGTGTGTACAAGACAGTCCCTTCTTTGCTTACTGTAATATAATATAAGGATTGTTTATGCATCTTGGAAAGTGGTGACAGTAAATCCTTTTCTAATACACCACTGCCACTACACGGAATGCTCTGCTCATTGTTAGGCAAACACCTGGGCTGAACTCAACAAGACATTTGGCTAAAAATATTCACTACTGACATGTCTGCTTTATCCATCTGTTATGGAGGGAAGGAGAGGCAGGAGTTATGGGGGAGACAGATTATAAAAAATAACAACACCTCAATTTATTATTTTAGGTTATTTGTGTTGATGTGAATGTAGAAGAAGATTATTTGACATTCTGGAATCACAGTACCAAAATGACAATGATGTATGAGATGAAAAATGCTTTTTAATACAGAGATGCTCTATTCCTTCTCCTGCTATAGTGATGTGTGCAACAGAGAGACACCCAACATTCAGCCCACAAAGCTGTACTTTTTATTCTTTCACTGTTGTGTTCATAGCAGGTAATGAAATATTTTCTCCAACCTGGAGCCTATTTAAAATCAGAGCTGTTTTTTGACTTGCATGTAAATTCAGTTATCTAAAAAAAAATATTTCCAAATGTAGTGCTCTTAAACATAAAGAATTCCTTTTAAAAACAACAAAAATGAAGTTTTCAATCCACATGATTATAAAATACCAGAAGTGAAGTGCTAGAAATGTGGGTTTTTTTCTGCCTAGAAAACAAAATTCAACTTAAAGGCAACCTGGAGTAAACTATTCTGACATATGAAAAGCAAGGAAATGAAAAATATTTCCCATGTGCCATCTTACTCCTGAGAGTAATCAGTAGTTGTGTTCAATTCACATTTCATAAAAGCTCCTCTGTGTGATGCTGTTGCCAAGGACAGTGATTTGCTCTCCTGAGAACCTGCATGATGAGAAATACATATCATATAGTGAAGCAGACAAGGATGTCAATGGTAGCCCTTCAAAACTGTAATCTTGATATTCCACTTAACACACAAAAATATTTTGGCATTTAGGAAATCTGATGAAAGCTGTTGCTGATCAAATCTCCTAGTATCTTTCCCTTAAGTCTCACCTGCAATATAGGCTTTATAAGACGATGTCTTAGGAAGCTCATGAGAACTTGCTGTCAAGCCTATTGAAGCCAGGTGGATTTCCATGGCTTTGGATCAGCCTGTTCACTGGATAGAAATAGTCTTTTCATTCATGCATGTTTTTACAGCAGGTCAGGATCTTGACCTGACTACTTAATCTCATGGTGCTATATGAGATGTCCATGCTGGCTCTTCTGGACACTGTAAACTGTAGTAACAGCTCATCTTTTTCCTTTTGGCCCACCAGTAGACAGGGAGAAGAAAATTAATGATATACAAATCCTTAGGCAAGTTTGCATCAAAAATTAATTTGAGATAGAACTTGTTTCCTTTTTGTCACTTTGATGCATTTTTAAGTAGCTTCAAACATGATTTTTAAGACACTGTATTCACTATTGTTTCCTTTTTTGTGTCTCTATCAAGCACTCAAGTAGCATTATATGATAGTATATTCAAGGTTGTGTAATTGATATAATAATTTTCAACTTTTTTGCTTGTTGTTTCTTGCAGAAAAAACATTTCAGGGTAGAAAACTTGGAAAACTTGTTTTCTAAAGATTGTGTCTGGGACCTGACTGGCTTTGTGGTATGCAGTCCTGAATGCATCATAAATCATTAATTCCCATTAGATTTGAGACTCTGACCATAACTAAACTAAGGTGACAGTACCTTGGATTTCTGACTCCAAATGCTCAAGAAAGGAGGCACTAACACTTCAGAGGAACAGGTAGGCATCTTGTAAAGATAATTGTAAATTAAACCATGCACTGAAGTTGTTTGTCCCTAACCTTGAGCAGATGTTAATACCCTCATTACATCCTGAAGTTTAAAAAATTTCCCCTTTGTAGAAATTTTATCTCATCTAATACATCTATGTGAATTACATATGTTCTTCTCACTCAACTATGTATTTGTTTTGAAGCATATTTAATTTTTTTACTTGTTCTACTCAAAAAAATTTTGATTAACTTTTGTTCCATTCAGATCTTAACATCAAAGATAACACACTTTCATTGAACATGTCTGTTCCCACAAAATTCTTTTTGCAACAATTGGTGGTTTTTTTGGAAATACTATTTTCATTGTTTTATCTCATTTTTTCATTTGTCATGTTGTGGAAAACCCAGTCTTTTAAAATACATTAATCAAATTATCTCTGAAAAACAAAGAATGTAAAGTAAAATATTTGAAAATTGGTGCTTTGTGATTTCTTTACATGATTCAGTTAAAGAAGTGTTAAGGGCAAAGACTGTGCTTCACCACATGTTCTTTTACCATAAGAAAAGTAATGTTTTATGATGTATCCCTCAGAGTAATTGGGAAATAAAGCACCATATCTACTCCCACTGAATAGAATGATAAAACTTTCTTTTTTAGTACTGGAAGAATCAACTCCTTTCACCTTTAGCAACTTTTAGTTTCACATTGTGTGTTCTTGTGTTGTACCATCTTGAGAACACATATACATAGGTTTTTCTGATTTACTTCTCTTCATTATTCATTACATTGTAAATCTGCAGGGTGATTCCTCTCAAGTGATAAACTTTTAGTTTCTTGTTATGTGAAACAGTTTCCATGACTGTACTTACCTTTGCTTGCCATTTAGAATCATTGTTTAGTTGTTAGATCCTTTTTGAAGTGGTATGCCCAGCACTGACCAAGATTCTAATAAATAAATAAATAAATAAACAAAATAAACACTCAAATAAATAAATAAATAAATAATGTCTTAAGGACTTTAATGATTATGCCAAAGATTACAAAAAAAAAAAAAATAAAATTTCTAATCTGAACAGTTCCCTTCTATATTACCTCACAAACTGGGTAAAAGTATCATATATTAAAAGTGTAGTAAAAAATGTTGTGGTGGGAAGCATGCTCACGGCAATGTGTTAGTGGCAGAGTATCACATGCCTTTGTATACTGATATTAGCCCCAATGGTAGTATAACACCTTCTAAATGTTTTCTCTGAGGAAGCTTCTTCCTTATCCTGATTATATAGGGCTCAGCAAAACAGCTGGAGCACCATCAACAGAACGGGACAGTTGATTTCTATGGCCTGTATACATTTGTCAATGAGGTCCAAGAGCTGTCATACGAGCAATATTTGGATACACCAGGTTAATGATACTTGACCATGGTACATTTTTCTTCATAGTGTGACACAACAAAGCCATATTAGAAATGGACCCAGTGCCTTTGTGACATTCTTTAGACTTCATTATTTAGACAGCTATGGCATATGCAAAAACCTACCTCAGTTTTGGGTATGAAACAGGCAATTTTTTGCGTTTGTTCATACCTGGAACTATGAAGGAAATAAAAGTAATGTTTTGAAAGCAGTTTCAAAATAAGTTCCTCTCATGGCATTTTTCTGTCACATTGTCTCTCCTGTGTGTCATATTGATGAGAGAATGGTAGCATTGAGATGGCTGAACAGGAGAGGTGCCTGAGGACTGGAGAAAGGTCAATGTCATCCCAATCTTCAAAAAGGGCAAGAAGGAGGTCCCAGGTAACTCTAGGCCCGTCAGCCTCACCTCCATCCCTGGAAAGGTAATGGAACAGCTTGTCCTTGCTGCCATCTCTAAGGATGTGGAGGAAAGGAGGCTTATCACAAGTAGTCAGCATGGATTCCGTAAGAGGAAATCATGCTTGACTAATCTGATAGACTTTTATGATGACACAAGTAGTTGGATAGATGAGAGGAGGGTAGTGGATGTTCTATTTCTTGACTTCAGCAAGGCTTTTTTTAAATTATTATTATTTTTGTTTCTCCTGATGCAATTACTGTCATTTCTACTGTTTTTTGGATTGTTGTAGTGTGGTCAGAGAGCTGAGAGTACACCCATGGCCCACATATCATCAAGACTTGCAGGCTGTACAGTTTAGCCTAGTAGAATAATTACTGCATCGACACCAGTTCACTGTGTAGCCTTGAAATTATATCCAGTCTTGGTTTGTACTGGGATGTGTAGAATATTTCAGCTCCTGATCATCATAATTATTTACTTTACACATATCTTTTCCAAAATCAAACATGATATGATTCAATGTGTGTCCATGGCTAAGCTGTGTATATTACAGGGCCATTTAAAGAGCAAACTGATGGGTATGCTTAATTTAATATCTCAGGAAGTTTTAGAATAGACATATTTCCCTATACTGTCCTTTGTCCTGCAAGCATTGTTTGGGAAAGGCTCATATGGCTTCAGATTGGCTAGTCTTTTCCTGACCCACAAACGTGTTCTGACAACCTCTAGGCAATTTTAGTTCCTCATTAAAGAACTGTGAATGGCACATGTGAACAATTCTTCAGACTGCCATTTTTTTAGGCAGTTCTGCTATGAGAAGAAAATTTTTGTAAGCTCTCATTTGTCTGAATGATGTAATCAGTGAAAATTAAATTTTTAAGATTCACCTCCAGCGAGTGTCATATATCAACAGTTT
>JANHGL010000323.1:143444-157694 GCA_024611195.1 Ceyx melanurus | reverse complement strand
TATATATATGTAAGAGATATGATCATATTTGTGGTTATATGGCCTGGCCAAAACTATGTGGAACTAATATTTTTTTCTCAGGCTTTGAATTGCTTTTACTAAGCAATGATTAGTGCTCATAGTCTATCTATGAATATACTATGAATTTGCATTGCCTCTGAGAATAACTTAATAACTTTTCAGGTTTATCATCGGTTTTAATACGTGTGCTTTAAAGATGTGTGTCCTCTAAATCTAGGAAGCAGAAGAAACAGTAAAGCTTCTTCTAAACTTCAAAATCCTTGGAAAATGGAGAAACTGAATTTATTTCTGCCTATTTCTACTTTATTTCTGTTCATTTTATGCAAGGAAACAGCAAAATCATACCAGACAATGAACTGCTAGAAAAATCCCATGTGTCCTCTTGTCTACCTGAGAGGACTTCTGTATAAATATATGCTTGGTTGCAAAACCCAAGACTTCATAGATTTTACTTAATAATTGTAATATTTCAAACTGAGTCTTGATTGACTCAATTCGTACTCTCTGAATTTATTTATTTTTTTTAATGAGACCATGCTTAATGTTACAGACTGTGACTGACAAGTAGGATATTTAGAAATTGCATAGTTTTAAGCTTGTGAGCATCTATTTTGATTTTTGATTTTTAAATGATCCGAGATTAAAAGCAAAAAAAAAAACCAAACAAAAAACACAATAAAAGAAGGAATGACTTAATCTATGACTATCCTACTGTCTTTGTCTTTGTTTGAAAGCTATTGAATTGGTGGAATCAGGAATATATTGTGTGAAATCCCAGTCCCAGAAAGCTCATTGACTTCAGTGTTACTTGGGTTTTTATCTACTGCTTTCTGAGGAGAGACTGAGTCTTCTTATTATGTAGGTGATACAGATTATCATCGATCTATACAATACAATGAGCCCTTGTACCTGCTGCCTATGAAAAAAAGCCCCTTTTATTCCTCCCATTAAGTCATTTAAGGCTACATTCTGGTCTTGAAACTGAAGAGTAAGGGTATAAGTTTTAAAATTCTGTAGCTATATTATATTATGTATTTCCACCAAATTTTTTCTTCTTTACATTGAGTGAAGAGATGTGAGCTGTACAAAAACCAAAACCACTGACCTTTTCTCATTGTATTAATATCACCCTGGCTATGTTGAAGTGATATTTATAGAATAGCTTAGCTCATCAGAAAAAATTAATAGTAGCAGAGATTTGTTGATATAATGTTGGTTCATATACTATATATATTGCTGACAGGGTCTTTTTATGCAAATGGGTTTTTATTCACCTTAAAACACACAACTTGGAATAGTTGTTAAGAAAAGAATGACTATGTGTTCAAATCTATGGACAGAAATGTTTTCCCCTTGGTGTTGAAGTCCCATAGTGCATCAGGTGAGAAGTAGATACTGATGTTATAGAGTTATGCTATAGGTTTGGAGAGGGAAATACCATATTAGTACAAAGCAAACCCCAAAAGTCTTAGAAAAATAGTTGCAGGGGAAAGAAAGAAGAATGGCCTACCTCATCACTTGCCTTTAATATTACATTTTGTAGCTACTGAATGAAAGCTAGAGGGTATGTTAACAAGCACACAGCTGTAAGCCCCACAGAGCTTTAAAATAGGCTGCAAGAGAGCAACTTTATTTTCTGAGGTTAAGGGATGTCAGAACCTGATCTCTGTTACAGCTAGATTCCAGAGATATGATCTATTTCAGCAAGGGCTCAAAACAGCCATATTATTGGAAGTGGGTGAAAATCCACCTGGATTTGGCAGTTCAGACATGCCTAATTAGAATTCTTTAAAAGCTTTAATGATTTTTAAAGGACTACAGATAGATACTAATAGTGTACTGATTCTATAACATGTCTGTTTCTGGAAACTGCATATGAATTATCACAACATTACATATGCTCCATACGGCTGTAAATTTCAGAAAAATTAAGAAAATCCAGGGAAAACCAGAGAAGACTGTATTAAAATTCTGAATTTCTGCTTTGGAAAATGGCAAGCAAGAATTTGTAGATATTCATAGTGGAAGATCATCATTAGCATCATTAGCAAATGTCTGTCTTTGCCAGACTGAAATTTGGAAAACATAATTCCATTTCTATTTCTGCCTTGGACCTTCTAGACAATTGACTTTCTTAAGCATGTCATCAGGACTGAGATCCATGACATCTAACTTTACCATATGGAAGGGGAATTCTGCTCTAACCTCATTGCTTAGGCTCTGTCCTTCATGATATAGCTAGAAGACAATTCTCTTTCTTGATTTTACATGGACTAAAGCTTCTCTAGCTCTATGTCTCTGATACTCTTCTGCATAGGTTCAATTTTTCTCCCAGGTTTCTTCCAAGACAAATCTGAGCATGAATGAAGGGTGGGCTTTGCCTCAAGATCCACTCCATGCAAGAGGTTTGGACCTCAACATAAACCTCTGCTACTCTTTGAGTAGCAGAGACATAGAGACACGCCTATAAAAGAGCCTAGACTCTGTCTTAGACTAAATGTCTAACTTTGAGATGTCTAATGTTAGCAGTGATGAATTCTAGCACTGGTTCTCTTCATGCTTCTCCCCATGTAAATAGGATATCAATAAACTTTTATCTGTCTCAAACTATTAGCAATCAACTATGATCTTTTAGCGGTCCTGCATTAGAAATGTTTTTTGCAACCGCATTAATACTAATTAAATACAGTTTTACATATCTTTCATCTGAATTACAGAATCATAGAATGATTGAGGTTGGAAGGCACCTCTGAAGGTCATCTGGCCCAAGTTCTCTGCCCAAGCTGCACAATCCAGAGCTGACTGACACTATGTCCTGATGTGTTTTGAATAGTTGAGATCCACTGCTGTTGATTGTTCTGTTACTGGTTAAACACAGGTTCATTTAATATTTTGCCAACTCCTTCATCAGTCCTTAAAAGCTTTTTTTCTTTTGTGTGTGTGTGTCATGATTTCCTTCATATGAGCAGCCTTTTGTTGTTTTGTTGCTGCAGTGCAATGGATTAGCTTTTCTCTGACAATTTTTTGAGGGTAGTTTCAAAATGGCTCAGAGGGGAAAAAAAGAGCTGGGAGATCTGAGCCTATTTTACACTGCAGTTTGTTGGTCCCCTTTTGAGGGTGCTCATAGCACACTGGCTGCTGTCTTGATTAAATGTAGTACAAATCATTCTACACAGCTTATTGCAGTGCTGGGGCAGGTGTTCGAGTCACTATGTTAATTAAATGCCACTCATATCTGCGGAAAGTTTTGTGCCTCTGGTTGCTGGATTGACAAACACAGGGTAACATAGAAATCATAACACAATTTATGAGATGAGCAGAAACCTCATTAGCGAAACACTGATTTCCCATGTTTTCCCATGAGAGTTTGGTGGGCGAGAGATGCGTCGAACAACTGGCAGGTTTATTTTAGGAAGGAGTAGAGTGTTGTTTTCCCTGTGTGGTTCAGCATCTAACAACCTCACATTTATATCCCCCTGAAAGCTACCAAATCTAGGAGTCTGTAGTTACTCACATGGCTCTTTCAAAGCACTATACCTGCGGACAAAAAAATGAATGTAACATTTCTTGCTGAGTGGCAAAAAGAAAAAAGAAAAGGAGAGTCAAGAAAGAGTGTGAGGGGGAAAGAAAGGAAAGCAGCGTACCCACAGCATTACCACTTTGCTGCACTCCCTAGATTCAGATTCCAGTTTGGCCGGAGATGAAATTGATAGCTCTGCAGGAGGAATGTGGGAATAATGGGCTACGGACACTATGAATGAGTTATGCACTGCAGGCACGGGGCTCCGCAGCGCATCACTGTCCAAAATTTTATTTTTATGTGGCACATATTTAGAAAACCAAGGAGCGCCTTGGAAAGTTCGGACAGCTGGTGAGCGCGTGCGGGGTGCCACGGGGAATGCCGGGGCTCTGCCAGCAGCCTCTGGCCAAGCAGGTCTCCAACATGCCTGCCAGCCCACCACCCCAGGAGCAGCCCCCCCACCGCTGCCGCCAGGGCCGGACAGATGCTGTGAAAGGACTGGCATTAAGTGTCTTTTGCAGGATATTAAACCAGCATCCTAACTGGTAAAAAAAAATGAATTGTCACTGACATTATGTCGGCCTGCTTGGAGACCTCTCTGCTACTTTCTGCAGTCTGGTAACCATTATGCACAAGAGATCAATATTCTCCTCAATGCTGGAATTTAAGTAATGATTTCCAATAAAACTATTTCAGACTGTTCTGGCTAGAGGACAGAGACAAGCCACAAAACATAATGAACATAAAACCTTTATTTTCTCGTCTTTTCTTTCTTTTTTTCCCCCCTTCCTTCCTTTTTTTTTTTTTTTTTTTCTTAAAGACTTGAATAATGGAAGCAAGATCTAGTGATAAGACACATGCATACACACAAAAAGGAGGCTTTTTGGTCCAAGCCAATCTGCTTAGCTAATGGCTGTAAACTGACACCTGTAATGAAATAAAACTGTCTCAGTGCAAGTGCATGGCTGTGCAATTGCTACCAACACCCACCCTGGCAGCCCCAGTGATGGGTGCTGGGGAACATGCCCTTCCACATCACTTTTTTTCACTTATCCCTGTTTTGCAGCACATTAGGGGTATGTTTCCAAAATGGAATTAAGTAAATACCTTATGATTTTGTACTGCAGAATGTCTGATATTTTTAGACATGGTGCACAGCTTCAGCTCCCAGTCACTGTAATTGACACTCCAGGTGCTCAACACTTCTGAAAATCAGGTTTCTAGTAATGTTCCAGTTCTTTTTTTTTTTTTTTTCTACTTGAAAGCTTTTTTGTTTTGTTTTGTTTTTATTCCTTTCTTCTGGTTTCTGTGAAAGAATCTGAAGGGTGTAAGAAGATGACTGGTACTTGAGGAATGAAATTTCTGATCTATTATCTGTTAGTGAAGGAAATAGTTTACAGAGGTGAGATAGATAGAGACGTACACATATATCTTCCAGGTTGTCATAGTTTCATATTTTGCCTTTGGCCCCCACTATACTGCCTAGTTTCTTTGTGTCCTGCAGTGCAGACTTCAGACAGAAGAAAAACCCTGTCCAAGTGTGCTAAGACTGGACTACTGTGGTTAAAATGGTTTCCCCTGGATCTCCCTCACAGCTTGCAGTTGTCTGATTTCAATCAGTGGCAGTTCTCTCCACATGTCTAGCCATCAATCTTCTCCTGCTCCTGGATGAGTGTGTCACAGCATGGTGCATGTTCCAGTTAAAAAATAGACTGCACTGCAGCTCTCCCTCCTCAGTCATTGATAAGTATTCCTTTGATATTTTTATTAAAAAAGAAGGAAAACACATTATGATATATGTTTAAAAAAAAAAAAAATTGCCAAAAAAAAAGAAAGCCTCAAGCACACCAAAGCCCTGGAGGCTGTAGGAACAGCAGGAAGCAGGGAGGGGGGTTTGGGGTTATGTGGTTATTATTCAGCTATTGCTTGGTAAGTTACAGTTTGTGTAAGAGTTGAGGATTTCAATATTGCTTTCCATCCAGCACTCCTCCATCAATAAAAGTTCTCTAGGCATTGTGTGAGGCTCCAGTGTTCATCTACTTCACACTCCTTCCTTCCCCCATAGTGAATAATAACTGCTATTTGAAAACAGAGCTGTGTAGAGATTGAGGGGAGCTTGTAGAAAAACTAAGCCAAGTGTGGCACAGTCCCTTGCTCTCACTTTTGGACCTTTTGGAAAGAGAAATAAATGTCACTTTCTCTGTTTTAATTCATCTTTTAGAATACAGAGTATTTTGGCAGTCACCTAGACCAGTTTTTCCCTGCATAGCTGAGATACATGCACAGGAGCATAAAGTTGCTCAATAGAGGATGGAGTGAACTGTATCTAGAAAGGTGTCTTTACCCAAAGTAAACCCACTTTGTGAAAAAACTGATCTGGGTCTGCATAATAACTCCACTTCTGACAAAGCACTTTTCCATGACAGAGTTCAGAGCACTTTGTAAAAGAAGGTAAGGTTATTATTCCTGTTTTATAAATTGAAAACTCAGACAAGGAGGAAAAAAAAAAATGTGCAAGGAGGAAAATGACTCAGGGAACTTTAAAACTCCTTTCTCTCAAGTGTCAAGGTTGTATTTAGGAGGAACTCTGTTTAATATCTTACCCAGAATGAGCTTTTGTTGTTCATATATTGAAGTTGATGAGATTCAGCAATTAAAGAAAGATTAAAAAAACAGCCTTGAGTCAGCCAGGCTTGAGCCTGTTTTTCAATTATGATGCACAAGTCCATTTATATCTTGTGCTGATAATTCTAATTTACAAAACAAAACAAAACAAAAAAGTGAAAGAGGAAAGAGGCTAGCTGGGAAATAATCACATTTAAGAAAAGCTGTTAAAAAACGAACCACTTGTGACATAGTTATCTCTTAAACTAGAAATAATGTATTTCTGTTATATTGTCACAGTCTTTCTTTTCAGTCAGCAATCTGTAGTGAAATAAATTGATTCTCATATCTTCACATATTTTTAAGAGCCCTTCTCCATTATACTAACTAAAGCCCCTATACTGGAAAACTCACAATCAAACAGTTCACTTTCTCGTGGAAAACCATGTGTTGAAAGCTGTAGGATGTATTTATTGTTAAAGCAGTTCATATGAAAACTAGCTTCAGAATGAAATATATGCCACCAACACTATTAATTAATAAGAAAGAGTTTTTATGGTCTATTTTACTTTTCATCGTGCATTCTGTTGGCTCATTTTTTACACTGGGGACAAGTAAATTTTATTTTTATGCAAAACACCATAGTATATGCTATTCTCTCCTCTCTTCTGGTAGGCAATTAATCTCAAAAAAAGTGAATGCACACAATAAATAATTATTAAATAGACACACTTCTAGCTTTTTAAATTTATTTTTTTTTCTCAGAAGGATTAAATTCTTTAAAAGGATATAGAACATACAAAATCATTGCAAATGACACCAAAATTGGTAGTTATTAATTACAACAAAGACATACCATACCAACACTGCACAGAAATCTGGGCTCATTAGTAGGTTAGCCTCATCTGTATTACTGCTAAATGCCACATGGGACAATTGATTAAGCTCTTTCATTAAGAATGAAATTTATGGATTAGTTTTACAGGATGACTGTCTGTCTTTAGGCTCAAAGTGACTCAGAAAAGGATTTAGTGGTTTTGCTGTGCAAACAGTAAATGCTGTCCTGGATATATGTACAGGAGAAGACTACCAGATAGAAAAAGAGTTTTAGTACTATAGATTACTGACAGCATCACAATAGGGTCATTACTAGATGTCTCTGTCCACTTCTGATGCAGATATTTAAGTAGGATGTTGGTAACTTAGAAAATGTTCATAAAAGAGAACAAACACAACTTCAGTGACAGAAGTGAGAAAAAAAAGCATCTTCATTTAGTCCCTAAAAAACTCAGATTAAGAAGTGATATAATGATGACCTGAGGATACTTCCCTAGAAAGATAAATGAAGAATATGACTTCTTAATAGAAAATGTCAATATGGATGAAAGTTGAATCTCAATAAATTCAGATTAGCATTCAAGCATACAGCTCTTTCCAGTGAAGGATATTAACTGCTTAAAAAAAAAAAAAAAAGCCTTATCTAGTAATACAATGGATACTCGCTACCATTAAGTATCTAAATCAAAGCTGTCTGTCTTTTTGAAAGCACAGTTATAGTTCAGGCAACAGCAGTGGATTATATATAGGGAACATTTGGCAAAATTTTCTGGTCCTATGTTATGAAAGAGGTCAGGCTACATGATTATTATAATTTTTCCTGGCCTTAGATGCTATCAATCTATGAAACATGGATTTAACTTTAAGTCTTACTCTAATTAATTTTACATTCATTTGACTTCAGTGGAGCCACTTAACATTTTTGAAGTTAAGCATGCTCTCAAGTGCTTTGCTGAGTAGAGGGAGACTCGCCCTCTTATAACTGCCACATGACAAAATGCTTTGTTGCTATGATGCCACAAGTCTTTGTAAATCATCATAGGTGCAAATTGGAAAATCTCTGATGTTATATTTTATTTTCATAGTTTTGAGTTCAGAACATACTCTTTTGCTTACAATATTTCCACCCCCCCCGTCCCATAAATCATGTACTGTTCAACAGAGCTGCCAAATGACACTACGACTTCCTGGCCTCTTTTCCTGCTCTAAGATTTAAGAACAGGTCTGAGCCCTATATGAATCAGGACAAAACATCTTGGGTATATTAGATGGTTGACTCGACAGTCCATTTCCATGACAGTGGAAAAGGGCATTGCTTTAGGAGATGTGATTAGCTCTACCTACATACTTGAACAAAGTATTAACAAAGCTACACCTTTTCTTAGTATAAACCTAGAGACTAAACCAAATAAAATTGAAGCTACATATAATTATTGTAGAGGACTGTTCCACCTGAAATAGTAGTTGGCATTTCAAACACTAAAGTAATAGTGTTGTAATATACTCTTTCACACTAGTTGTTTCTTCACTGTTTGTATTCAAAAGGAATTCAGAGAACACAAAATGATATTTAATGCAAGGACTTTCTGAATCTAAAAAATTAATAAATCAGGCTTACCTTTGCAGTATGTGTTGTGACTTTTTACATTTTAGTAGCAATATTTTTATGCAGTCTAGTAAAAAAAAAGCCTCACCCTATTTCTTCACTTTTAAGAGGTGACAAAACCCACAAATTCTGTGATAAATCTTGCTGTGCTTCTTTAAAGGGTAGCTCACTTTTTAAAAAGATTTGGTGAGGTGTATTAGTCAAGTCCTGGATTTCATGTTAAAAACAAATAAATCACCACTGAAAAGCAATCAAGAACTTGGTACTGAAAAGAATTACTGTAACACAAAAATGAAATACAGACTGTGGAATACTTCAGGAAGTGCTTATAAAGTTCATTATCACTTTTTATATTTTCAGCAATTTCAAAGGCCAACAAGAGTGAATATACTTATTTTTTATTCCAATATTTCACTTTGCTTTACGGTTCCTGCTAGGCAACTTGATCTGTAAGACTGAACTGTAGAGGCATTCCTATTAATTTAGGTATTTATCTCAGCTACAGTATGCAGTGTTGATTCCTCATTAGGCTGAATGGTTAAAGTGAGTATTTGCAACTTTGATTTACATCTTGCAAATTGTATTATTTATAGCAGTTCTGCTCTAAAATGTCTGGTTAGCAGAGTTCAGTGAAAGTTAAGATGACTTAAGCCTAATGTTATATCATGAATTCTGCATGGTGCTGACTTTTGATTCTGTAGAGCTTGGTTCCATATTTACAACACAGACCACAAAGAAGCACAAACTAGAATTCAGCCCCAGTTAAAGTAACCCACAATAATCTCATTAAGTCATTTGACACACAATATCAAAAGATGGAAACATGGCTACATGATGGCATTTTCTACCTCCTTGCAAAACTGTATCTTTGAGATGGTTTTCTACCACAGGAGGTGATGACACATTGTATCTTTGATATCCAGGTCAGACAGATTCCCAAGAAATGTAAGAGCACGGGATGACTAGAGTGAAGTACAGCTTAGTAAACATTACAATTAAGGGCTTCTTAAGTAATATTGCCTCACTGATCCAACCTTAAAGCACAACCCCAGAAACAACTGAGAGAGGACAAGGATAGTTGGAAAATGGAGAACTGTAGGAATTCCTGAAGGGGAAATATTTTGTGCCAGCTTCACCATTAATGGAAATGTGATCAGTTCTAATCATATTAGGCTTTTTCATTCAGTCCTAGGATGACCTATAATTCTTCTGACAGTCTTGTGCCGGGCTTCACCATGGAGTTGCTGAATGAGTAACTGTCTCCTCAGCATTCTCCCATCATGAAAGGAAGGAAATGAAGAAATAAAATAATACCTTATATGCCAAACTACCTGCCTGGAGAAACTAAGTAAGAATTTTGCTGTCTTGGGTAATTGCATATAATTATGTTTTTTCATTTCAACATTTCATTTCATACTTGGCCATGGCAGAAAATTCCATAATGCATTGCTGATTTTCTTCAATTAATAATAATAAGAAAATAAAATCTGGAAATGTCTCCTCATTTCTGGATTTACAAAGTCATTATGGAACCTAGCTAAATTATTTGAGTCAAATAAAGGATTCTGTCCTTAAAATTATGTAAGCAAATAAAAGAAGATTGGATTCCTAACCTGATCGATGTGTAATTTCTTAGAAATCTAGTGAGATTAATTGCACAGTGACAGACTTAGAGCTGTCTCTTGCAGGATATCCTATAGGTGAGGTTGAAGGGACATGAACTTGCATAGCGAATTCCTTATGGTGTTGGGGGTTGTGAACTTTTCTCCTGCCACTAGATCTCTAACAGCTGATTACAATTCTGTATCTTAGCCTTTTTAAGGGTATAAAGTAATTCAGTCTTTCTTCTTAGCAGATAATTTCCCTCTTTACTCAACCTTTTCACTGTGGCCCACAGATATGTCTTATCACAGAAGGCCACGAGAACTATGTTTTGAGGCATTAGATTGCTTTCCCACAGACACTCACTTTGAGTTTTTACTCTTCAGGCTATGCATTGTGCAGGAACATAGAAGAACACAATGCTCTTTTTTTTTTTTTTTTCTGAAGGGAATGGTACTTCTTTGATATATTTTGCACATTGCCAAGCTACTGGTCCTACATTCCAAGCAAGTTCAAATGTCAGAGCTACTACATCTAAAGGGCCACATTAAAGAGATCTAAAATCAGCCCGATCTTTTAATATAAAGAGAAGTAAAAGCCCTCCAACTTAACGTAATAAATTACTGTTATAAAAAGTTTTATGCAATGTGTAGAAGTCTAAGAAAAACTTTTAATGGTTATATAAAAGAGATATTTGCAAATCTGTGAATATAAGTTAATGTTATGCATTTTTCAGGTAAAGGGAAAAAAAAGAGGGGCTAAAAATTGCCAATGTAAAATGAAGAATAATGGATTCTTAGTTTCATTTTCATCCATTTAACTACCTTGAAAATGAAAAGTCTGTTCTACAGAATTCCTTTTAAAAATTATATTAACTTTGGAATTTGAGTGCTTGGAACCAAGTGCTGTGCCTGCACTCTTCATGACCATCTGAAGGAGACGAGAGCAGACAATGATTGAGCAGAACTCTCATGAGTAATTCACCATTTATGCAAAATTTCAACTATGTTGCATTTAATGGCTTTTTGGTTATGGACTTGAATGAGGTAATGATTTCAATCTTGTTTATCTTAAAAAACTCTAAGTCAAATTTGAGAGAAAAAGAATGTAAGTAATTTTCAGAGAAAAAATATCAAGCTTTGAGAGGATGAGTTTATTTGCAAATCAAGATTTAATTCCCCGTTGGATGAAAAACAGACATTTGTTAAGAAATTGTAGAGCACTGATTTTTCTTGAAACTCAACTTTTTTTCTGTTTAGCGTGAATGAAGATTAAACTAAAATCAAATTATGGCCTCACTCATCTGAAAACGTTTCACTGTTCAATCTTTGTGTTTGCACAAATGATCATTTATTTCATATCCTTGTTTGTCATTTTAGCCCAAGATGTCTGTTTCGGTTTGACACAAATTATTCTCTGATGACAAGAGTGAGAAGTACATTTTTCACTGAGCTTCATATAATTGATATGTGATAATACATATGCACCTAGAAATAATTTTTTTCAACTTACTGCTGAAAACTGCTAAAACTGACTCCTGAAGACAGACGTTTGATTAAGACAGAATAACTGATATTCAGTAATAAATCTATGAAATAACAGTAAGAAGGGTGTTCAAAATTAATATGTATGTGACTTAAACCCAAATATGCATGGCAAGTCACAGTGAAGAGAAGGTGACCTCCTTGCCTAGGTACTATAGCATGTGACCTTCTAAATATGTATCTGTTGTAAAAGCCCAGAGCTGGCTTACCTACCCCTTTTGAAAAGTCACACCTTTTAAAAATGTCCTCAATTAGCCTCTGCTTTTTCCTCTAAACATTTCTGTAAGCACCATTTTTTTTTTAATGTATTGTTATTTTTGCACTTATTTTTCAGCTATTTTAAAATGAAATATAGTGTACAGCCTATACAGACATGTTCTATAATTCTGCATGCAGGGTCTAGCACAGAAGCATTCCAGTAACTGATTGGCACCTTGGCCAGGCTGCATTGTAAATATTAAACAATATTGGATAACTGGGTTAGCTCTTGTTGGATTATCCTGTGATCTAGACACCTTCTAATCATTCCAATGTTTCTATTCTTCTTAGTGTTGTTACCTTCTACAATAAATTATATTTGTAGGTGTGAACCAATTGCACGCAGTTATAAAAATGCAGCATATTGTTATCTTGTTTTAACTTCTCTGGTGGAAAGCAACTTTAGTCTCTCAAATGTTTCCTGAGCATTGTCCCATCTCCAGTGCAAAGGTATACTTTCTGTGAGGAGACCCAAAGTGTCCAGTTTTGCAGAGGCAAAGGAGCTAGCACCTCATACCGTCTCCAAACACTGGAACTAATTTGGATTTCTCTCCTCATTCATACACTCAGTCTTCTCCCCCCACTCTGCTCCACCTGTTTTCCTTTTCTACTGAAGTCATACAATGAACTGATGACTGAAGACTTCCCTATTCACAAACCTTGCAATTTCTTTCCAAGTCAGGGTACAGCATGATAGCTGCACTTATCCATATTTTGATTTTGGCGCCAAATTCAGCGTGGTATCACCCTGTACAGTCTACTGGAGTCAGTGAGATTACACAAAGAGGTTTTCAGTCCACCATTACCTGTTTTCCCGTCTCACTTATGAGCACTAGAAATCACCGAAAATTTTAATTTCTTTTATAACATCTGACAACTTTAACTCACTTTTTCCTTATTTTACTTTCTGAATCATCTTCAGCATCATTCAATATCTGCAACCTGTGGGACACCCATAACTTCATTCATTCCTTTTGCTTCCCTTTTCAGCATTCTGGTTCATTTCCCCATATATGATCTAGTTACCTCCAGGCAGTGTCCCCCTGCATCTTACTGCACTCCAGCATCTGGGAATCTGCCTCTTCTGTCATTCCTTGTGCCCAGATGAAAACTACCAGTGTATCCTTAAAGTACCTCCCAAGTCACTGGCCACTCTAAGAAAGCCAAAGTGCCTCCTTTATCCCAAGCAGTGATTTCTCAAAAGATGATGTTCTCCCCATGTTGGGTCTAATAACCAAAACAATTTTTGATTTGTGAATTCCAATGCAGGTACTTAATCCTCTTTGTAGGAGTATCCTAGCAGTGTCAGGAAGTCCTATTGTGCCCAAAGTTTCACACAGAAAATCTGTTGGGGTACATAGAAAGAGAGAGTGATGTGACCTAAAGGACATAGAGAGCATTCTCTAGAGAGAATGGAAAAAAAAACAAAACAACAAAACAAACAAACCCAACAACAATGAAAACAAGACAATGGCTGAGAAGAAACTTTAAAATACAGGCAGGTAATGACAGAGACAGCCTTCCTGGGGCCAAGATACTCTCTTCTCCACCTGAACTGTATCAATAAATAAGACTCACTTGCATATGACCAGAGCTCAATCAAGCCAAAAAACCACACAAACCAAGTGCTTTATAGCTGAATTTATGTTTGAATGTCAGCAATATGGAGCAGTGCCCCACAGGAGTAAGGTAAATGCTGAAGGTGGGTTGGTGTGCCACATGAAGATGGCATGTGCCACATCTGTTATTTACCAAGGGAAGGTCACTGCATCTGTGGCTTTGCCACCAGCTTCTCAGAGCAAACACATTCACTACAATATCTCTTCAAGCAGCAGCTGCAAGAGGATCACTTAAAATTGCATGAAGCATTAATCTGAAGTCTGAGAAAAGTTAGGTATCATACAGTTGGACATAAGCCAAAGCGTCCCATGTAGTAAAGGGGAAAGGGGGGAGGGAAGAAGAGAAAGAAAGGAAAAAAGAAAAGACAGTCCTGTCAGTGGTTTTAAGCTGTTTTGGTTTTTTTTTCTTCTTAAATGGAAAAATTGTTACAAATGGGTTCTTCAACATATGTTATTAATTTCATTGTACTGGCTTCTTTCCAGTTAAGCATCAGTCCTGGTTTCTTTGCTTTCAGTTTTAACTAGTAAAACTCATGAGATCATTAACGAAAATGGACACTAATTTTTTCTTTTTCTTTTTCTTTTTCTTTTTCTTTTTCTTTTTCTTTTTCTTTTTCTTTTTCTTTTTCTTTTTCTTTT
>JANHGL010000323.1:113016-143344 GCA_024611195.1 Ceyx melanurus | reverse complement strand
TTTTTCTTTTTCTTTTTCTTTTTCTTTTTCTTTTTCTTTTTCTTTTTCTTTTTCTTTTCCTTTTTCTTTTTCTTTTTCTTTTTTTCTTTATTTTTCTTTCACACAACTATTATGGAGCAACTGAGTCTTCTGAAGGTTTTTATTTAATAAAGTTTCAGCTTCTTAGCTTTTTTTTTTTTTTTAATAGGGAGATGTGCGCCTCATCAAAATCTGGTATTTCTACTTTAAACAAAGCAACATGTGAAGGACTTCAAACACATTTACTGGTACTGGCAAGAGTAACAAAATCAGAAACTTTAAAAAACACTCATAAATGTTAAGTAACATTTCATAAAGCCACAGTGTAATTTACTTTGCTCAGTATGTATACGTGCAAGAGACCAAAGTGGTATTGAAAAATAACAATGAAAAACAATGTGGGTTGATAAAAATATATACATATGGAAATATTGTTTGAATGTTACTAATGTTTAAATTGGCTTGTATAGAACTGCAAAATCGACTTGAAGAAAGAATGCTGTTTCATAGATTTCTGTGCAAAGCAGCATCTCCCACATTGCAATTGCTGAGCCCTTAATCCTGTGCATACACTTGCTGTAGGTGTGGGCAGGGAACACATAATTATTTGAAGAAAGAACTGGTTTATTTTGCAAGTGGAAATTGGCATTATTAACCCCAAGGAGTAGAAACAGAAATTTGGAGCTGCCATGAAAATAATGCTCTTATTGGTCACTAAGGGTGCCTAGAGTTGCTGTGCTGTTGCATCCCAAATGCCTGCATTCTCCACTCCCTGGCTGTTTCCCAGCCAGCCCATGATGAACAACCCCATTGTGAAGACCTCTGCAACCACGTCTCCCAGTAGCCATCTCCAGCACTAAACTGAAAGCTATGCTTTGTAATCCAGCAAATGAGAGGAAAAAAAGGCTCTTCTAAAAGCTTGGCCCCATTCTGCCTTCTGCTTCCCATCTGCCATGTACACAAAGCAGATGTTGTTGGATGATGGGCTCTGGACCTGGCAGAGGAAGTCAGCACCAATGTCCAGCAAACCCTTATGTATCATATGTATCTACTTCATTGTATTTGTAAAGAAACAGTTTAAGAAACGAGAAAGTAAGTTATCTTTTTTTTTTTTTACTAGTTTTACTAGTACAAATTATTAATAACTACATTAATTAACATCAACACTCCTGAAGATTATGCTAGAAAGAGATACGAGAATACATCTTCCCACTCTAAAGATTAAGAGACCATAGCAGTTAGATAAGGATATCTAGATGTAATCTAATTTATACATACAAATGTATGCACAGTTTTCATGGAAGTCTCTGATAGTACATGGCGAGGATAGGCCACAATAATTGTTGAACCTAAACCTAAAAAGTGGAACTCTTTTAATTTCACCAATTGTCTCAGAATGCATCCATGCAAGGACATTTTTAGGTAAGGTTCAAACCTCTATTCTTTGGTCACGATTTACCTCACCTAACTTTAGGCATGTGAAAGTTGTTGGCTAAGGCTGTGCATTTTGTTTGTAGGTAGCTGCAGGGTTTTGAAGTGAATTATTTGATCATTGTCCCTTACTGTGCATCAGTTTCATTTGCAGAGCAGTTTAAATTAGATGAAGCTGGATTCTTCAGAAGGAATTGAGAGCAGGAGATCCAAGATCAAAATGCTTTCCAACCCCTAGTGGAGATATAAGGGTGCTAATCCTGGACTGGACAGCTCAGAGCCACAAAGATGAGCTCGAACCCTTTGAATTGCATGCAGTGCTGATTTTGTGGCCTGAGTACCAAGCTGCTTTGTTCTCCTGGTCTATTCCTAGTGCACTGAGATACTTGCTAATGCTTACAGACCCCAGATATCATCTAGCCATGTCAAGCCTCCTTTATTGGCAGTAGAAATAAATAAGCAGGGGTAAATCATCTTCCTTATCTGAAACAGCCATCTCAAGGCAAGATAAATGGAAATTACAGTCAGCTTAGATGTACACAGTGAACTCTGGTATCCTAAATTAAGACATTAAATCCCTGTCCCACATGCACAATTCTAGATATACTTTGCAATAGGTGACGAAGCAGCTGTAAATTACCAGCATGTGGTGCACAGAAGTAACCATGCTGCAGCCCTACATGGCAGGAGAGGACGTGACCCTTAAAGGAATGTTAAGGGAACCTATCTTCAGGATCTCATGCTGGGACCCATGCACAACTATGATACAACCTTGGGGCAGCACTTACATCATTGAATGCACATGGGAACAAGAAAGGACTTCCCAGTTTCTAGTATTGTAAATGACCTGCCCATTCTTGACACATCCTCCAAACTCAAATCTTATAAGCCTCAGGAGTCCTGAGCTTCCTTCTCCAAGTTCCTTACTGCTCTCTATATTATCTATATTCTCTATTTTCTATATTCTCTATCTCAAAAAAGAAGGGAAAAAAGCCTCCCACAAAAAAAGCAAATGTCGGATACAATTATAATAAATCAATTAAATATATGAATCCTTCTCTAAAGAATTTCAAAACCCTCCTGGATCTGTTCCTGTGTGGCCTGCCCCTAGGTGTTCCTGTGCTGGCAGGGGGGTTGGATTCAGTTAAGGGCATATAGAGTTGATCTGCACTGATAGAACCTATTTCACAGAAGCTTTACAGAATCTACTCTTTTACAAGTATCATAACATACAGAATAAATACGTTTGGGGTTTTTTGTTGTTGTGTTGTTTTGTTTTTTTTTTTTCTTAAAGTTAACTGCTGTGTTCCAAATTGAGAGTAGTTTCATAGATTAATTAATCCTATGACTAGTTACGGTCTGTCTGAGAATTTCTGCATTATCCATTTTCTGGAGCTCTAAGAACTCACTCTAGCCATTGGCAAATACTTAAATTTTGCAGCAATTTCATTCTCATTGCCCATGAAAATGGCAATGTAAGGTTTTGAATTGATGCAGTTCTTTGGTATTGAAAATGCTTTTTAAAATCCAGGAAAGATTTCTTGTTATTTCTTACTGCTGTAGGGGTTAATACACACTCTAAACATGAAAGTTTAGCAGAAAAAAAATTTAAAAAATACTTGATTGATTACTTTATCAAAACATTCCCTTTCTGATCTCAAAGGAAGAGTGAAGTCAACTAGAAATACATCAATGATTTTGTCATCTATCAAAGATTTATTATATTTCAAACAAAAAAGAGAGAGATCTGATTGTCACATATGCTTGAGTAATCTATTAAACAGGCATGACTTCAAAGGATACTTAGGTGCAATAACACATTCACGTGGAACAAGTGGCAGGACTGGGATGTAACACTTGCAAATTTAAAGAAAGTGGGATAAACTTATCCTAAGGGAGGGAGAAATATCTATATATATGGCAAAAGGTGAAATAAACTGGATTTGTGTTCTGGGTATGCATAGCTACATACTAGTTTTGGCTATAAATTTTTAATAGATATGCTGCTCTGTCAAGATCAAAAGTTTCTGTGGTATGTGCTGATTATAAAAACATTTGTTTCCATAGTGATTGACAAGATACATGTGCTTTTGGGTTTTATTACAAAAATACATCTATGATTTTACAGCTTATATACTGCAATATAAACATTAATATCTGAAATAAAAGGAATTGAAATCTACAGTTTATTTGACCTAGAAAATAAATAAATACATCTAGAAAATATATGTGAAATCAGAAAAAAAAGAAATTGTGGCCTTCATCAAACACGGACTGTCATGCAATGTTTAGCTTATTACATTTTTCTCTTCAATGTTTTCTAAAGATTCATGCCTTCTCAATATTCAAAATAGATACTCAACTATTCAAGAAAATGCAAATTAATAATTTTAATTCCCATTTGAAGCAGTGAATGGGTGAAGAAGGAGATAATTAGTTTCCAACTTCCTTTGTGCTCAGACTATCTAGAAGTCTTCACGTGCTTCCTGCCCCTGCAGGCATCCGTGGTTTTTTTCTTTGAAACTTTCTTTGGCAGGGGACACTGCAATTGGCAGGCTCATTTCAATGCTGGAGGCCTGATGCCCTGTCCCTGGAGAAAATATCCTGACTCATCTTGGCCACAGTTTGAACACACACCTTTTAGACAGGAGCTTGAGCAAATTAAAGACTATCTGCCCCAGCTACTGTGCTTGAAACCTTAGGGCATCAGCTTAGTTTATACCAGACACAGCATCACTATATACTTTTATTTCACTGCTGTTTTATAGCAGGGCATTGTCTTGTACAGTTCTCCTTATCTACACTTTTAATGGGTGTTTATAGTTTGTGGCAAGCAAGTAAATAAAACACCCTTTTAGAGTTAGAAAACTGAAATGTAATACATATAAACCAATCAAGGCAGTCCTGCAATCTGACAATGATTAACCACAGCAGCAGCAAAGCAAAGCTATTTGTATGTTTTGGAATTAAAAACAAAAAATAAAACAAATCCCAACCCTGTAAACAGTCTTTTTCATACATTAGTAACCAAAACTGCTAAATATATCATGTGTTAGATTAACCTGATCATCAGCAATCAAATAAGATTGCATTTGCCTGAACATTGTAGTGATTTTATGTTGACTGTGCATCCTACGAGTGCAATCCTGAGGCCCTTCCTAAGTACTGTGCCTCTAGCTTGCCTGGCTGTGCTGCCTGCACAGTTGCTCAGATTTGCCTGGAATGCTGTGGTTTTGCAGTCCAGATGTATATGTTAGTGGTGGATTGTGATTTTTTGGTTTGTTTTATTTTATTCAATTGGGCACAAGGAAAGCAAAATAAATGTTGTGATCTTTCATGTGAAAACATGCCTGGGACATTCTGGAGTAAGATCATTAAAATAAGAAAAACTTTTCTACCTCTAGTTCTCTTAATTGACTGCCTAAATATTTTCTATCTAAAAATGATTTATCAAAAGTGAGGTCCTTCACAAATATGTCCCAATTACTATGAAAACTTATTGAAAAAACTATTGGATCTGTTTTGCTAATTTTCAGTGTTAAAATGACTCATCAACAGGATTGCTCAAAAGTTACTAGATAGGAGTTTATCTAGTTTGGAGAGAAGGAGGCTGAGAGGTACTTCATTGCTCTCTATACCTTCCTGAGCAGGGAAAGTGGAGAGGGATGTGCTGATCTCTTTGGGATCCAGTGATAGGACACGTGGGAATGGTTCAAAGCTGTGCCAGCAGAGATTGAGACTGGACATTAGGAAGCATTTCTTTACGGTGAGCTTGGTTGAACACTGAACGGGCTTCCTAGAGAGGAGGTTGATGCCCCAAGACTGTCAGTCTTTAAGAGGCATTTGGACACGCCCTGACTAACATACTTCAACTTTTGGTCAGCCCTGAAGAGGTTAGGCATTTGGACTAGATGGTAGTTGTAGGTCCTTCCAAACAAAATAGTCCTATCAGTCTATTGTTTATTCTAGTCTAGTCTAGTCTAGTCTAGTCTAGTCTAGTCTGTTCTATTCTAATTATTCTATCCTAGTCTATTTTACTATAGGCCAGCATAAAATAAAAAACAAAATCAAGATCAAACGTGTTATTCAGAATTTGATTTTCAAGGGAATACCACATTCAGTAGAGCAGAAGAGCTTCAGAATATCCTTAGGTTTCTCTGGCATCATTATGGGCTGTTCAGGCAGGTGTAACTCTGCACCAGACCACAGTATAGAAAGATTTTGTGCTCTTTGCTATGCAGAGCACTTTCCATTAGGAATCTGAAAAATCTCTTAATTTGTACTTACTATCCGAATTGATTTTCAAAGTTTTTTTCAAACCAAATGTATATATGTGTCTTTCATAAAATAAAAAATACATCACTCCTGTGTTCTCAGGTGCATTCCCTAACATATATGTTCTCCTACCCTTGTGCCTCTTGAGTCCCCACTAACACTGGAGTCTCTCAGATATGCTCCTTCCTGATACACTGTTTTTTCCTTGCCAACACTTGCCTCTGCTTCCTTTACTCACTTTCCCCCACTGGGCAATGCTAAGAACAGCAGAGGGTCAGGCTGGCTTAGGGAATGACAAAACTGGAACCCACCAGTGGCTTTCTCCCACTAGGCTCCCTCAGCTTCAAGTCCATGAGTGGTCTGGAGGGATCATACCCTAGGGTACAGAAAGGCTGAGGAAATGGCAGTGGAACAAACATCCCTGTCAGGCAGTCACTCTCCTGGAGAAAAATGATCTGGGAAAAGGAGAAAAAAGCTATCCCTGCATGTGGGATTTTACATATGGTTGATGGTCGGGGTGCCATCTCTGCTAGGTATAACATACTTGTGATAAAGCAATTTACCCTCACAAGTCAGCACAAATTTACTTGGATGATCTACTCAGCCTTTCTTCAGTATTTTGGTTTCCACTCATTTAACTTCTGAGCCACTTAAACTGAAAGTGAATGAAACTGTCCAGATTGCATTCTGTATGTGTCATTAAGTACCAGAGGGTGATCAAAGGACCTTTGAGTCGGAAATTATATTTGTAATATGGCACAATGATAAGATAAATTACTTAATTACTTAGTTGTTGTTTGGGGTTTTTTTTCTTAGTTTAAATGGCTAGAATATTTACTGTGTGTAAAACAAAAGTGATCAATGAACACTTTAATGTTAAAAGTCCTTAATATGAATCTTGAACTTGGGGAACATTCATTCATTTCATAAAGTTTTGGGTGTACAACAAATAATAAATAATCCTGCATATACAGATTTATAGATAGATATACAGATTTATAGATACATAGAAATATATATGTATGACCATATAAGTTTCTACATAGGGAATATATAGAATTATGATTCAGCCAGAGGAGAACAAGGAAAACCCAGTGGCAAATGTTTTTTCACATCTTCCTACTCTTGACAATATTTTGGTACTCTTGAAGTATAGGACTGAATTATTATTTAATGCTTACACCACTAGGCTCCCATTCAGGAGAACGTCTGCATTGAGTATCTTTACTCAATGGTAACTAAGTGTTAAAAATGTTAACTAATCAGTTGTGTTACAAAGTGAACATTCAGGGGATCGGATACAGCCAGGAAGTTTAGTAGCAGATTTAAAAAAAGACAATTCCACCGATTTGACATTAAGTTATTCCCCAGAATGGGCAGCCTCCCCACTTTCTGACAGTAGTATTTGGTGCTCACAAAAAGCCTTTATAGTTGGCTTGTGAAGGCTGGAGCTGTGACTACAAACAAGCTTTTCCTCCTTTTGGGGGTTCATTGCTCTCATGCAGCTGTTGTTTTAGCCTTTTGTAGAAAGAGATTTTAAAAATAGGTTCTTCCTTACATATAACTATTGATGGCATCTGGAGGGACAGGGGTGGGCACATTACAGTAAATGGTGTTTAGCAAGAAATGTGAAAACAAAGAAAGCCACATAGGAAAACACTGACAAAACCATAAAAATATGTGGCTTATCTATTTTGACTGTTTGGTTTCTTTATGTTTTGGAGGTTTTCACAAGCATTAATGTGGCCCTCATTTCCAGGCACACAGTATGTCGTTTCAGGATTCTCCAAATGGAGAGAGTAGTCTGAAAAACTGTGAATATAATTAGATATGGAATACTTTTAACAGCTGGAGGGATTTCACACTTACAGCCCAATTTACAAAACTTCAGGCTTGGCACATTTTCAACACTAGCACTGGAAGTAATAATTTCCCTGGCACTTTTTTGGCTCCTGAAATCACTTATGTCTATACATATATCATTTTAAAATCACACACACATACAAATACTACTTCTATCTGGTTAGTAATAAATGAAGCAAATGTAGTAGTGTCAGAAAGAAGTCAGAAAAAATTGATCCCATACAAGGCCCATACTAAAGAATTATTGCTAATTTCTCTGACTATTTATAAAAGGTCTTGTGGAAGTTTTCTGTGTCACTGAAAGAGTTTTAGATGTTGTTCTGATATTATAATAGAGTTAATTTTTATGAGACTTACAAGGAAAAAAATATTAGCAAGTAACCATCACATCACATATGGTAGCTAGGAAAGCAGATTTATCAAGTATAAAAGAAATGAGAATAATACCAACACAAGGAACAGACAGTTATAGTTTTCATGTATTTACCTGCTCATGTAATAGCAGAATGTCTATACAGACTGAAATATCTTGTAAATTACAGTCCCAGTCATTCTTGTTTCTACAACTCCTGTGCATTTTTAATTTTCACTTTTGAGTTTCTAGAATGGTCTATTAGCCCCTCATTCTTTAGCTACACACGGGAGTAGTGCAGGTCTATGGCAGGATAGTCATTAATACAGAACCAGTGTCCTTTATCTCCGCAGACATGCTAACCACTTTTGTTTTGTTTGCATAACAAAAGCAACAAAAGCCTATCTTCCAGGCTTCTTTGTGCAGGTTCAAGTCCAGAATAACTAACTCCCCTTTGTCTGCAGTGTAGTAGGCTACAGCTATTGTAATAAAATAGCTGAGATCCTCAGAAACTGTATTACAACACTCTCTTAAGATCAATTTCCTTTTACAATAAAGTCTTGGCTTTGCCTCAGCATTTATGAAGTGGTTGGAGGCCATTATCCATTGAAATTATCTCTTTCATACACTATATCATAAAAATATGGCCCTCTACATACAGTGTTATAAAGGTATTTGTCTGGCTCACTGACTTTAGCCACCCAAGAAGAGTAATAAGTTCAGTAATCCTCTGGAAATGCATAGCCTGGGGTATTTTATTGCAGCTAGTATGCAGTGCACTCAAAAACAAATCACAAAAACAATTAGATTTATGCATTTACAATCCTTGATTGATACAGCCTTGACATAAATCACAGAGTTAGAAAAATACACTGCTGGATTAGCAAACCACATTATAATGGTGTGTCTTGTAATGTCATTTCGCTGAGATATTTATGATACCAACAAAATCAATGGCAGTCTTAAGCAAGTTACTGTTGTTACAGGGTGCTATGAATAGGCTGTGCATCTAAATTTTTAGTGTGTGCAAAACAAATGCAACTAGGTTATAACTTGGAAAGGTATGTCAGGAGAGATATTTTGGACCAATGTCTGAGGATGTCCAGCCCAATGAGCTCTAAAATTGCACTTGAAGAATAATTTCTATTGGTGTATTTTCATGATAGTAACAGACAGAGGTGGTATAGGAAAAAAGATCATCTTCAGGCATGTAGCTTCACAGAAATTGTGTAAGATTCAGAGAATAATGAAAGTCCTATCAGACTTCACAGCACGTAACCAGACTGCTTTGAAATTTCACAGTGGTTCACATCACTACATGGTCAACACAGCAACTGAGACACTATTCATCAGGAAGCATTTCTGCACAGCATTACTGTTAGTTTGCCTTCACACTGTAGCTCCTGTTGCCCACAACACAGTATCTTTATCGTATCCCTTCATCTCAACAGAAGTGAGCAATCAGCAGGAGTTCAGACTGAAGGCATTTCTGGACCCACAATTAAATATAATGATGGGAAACTGGAGGGGGTAATTTCTCTTTAAGGTCATTATACCTACAGAGAAACAGTAACAAAGATACTGATTGAAGCAATTGGTATCTTCCAAAATAATACTACTGCTTTTATTATAGTTTATATCAACCTGAACAGATGTGTTTCATATCGGCCATCTTAATGCTGTGAGAAGATAGCAGGAAGGAAGTGACAAGATATGTATGCTGTTTTCAGAGTGTTTTTTGTAATTACATTATAATATTTTAAGACACAAATCGATAAAAAAAATCAGAGACCGTCCCCGACCAAGTCAACAATTATGCAGTAGTCAAAAGGGTAGTGTGTCCAAGGTGTTTCTTCTTTCAGTGGAAGATGTGTGAATCAAAGCTTTACAGGGGGAGACAAAGCTACTGCTGGAAGAAATGATCAGAAGAAAATTCACAAGTGAGTATGTGGAAGCTGGGTAAGTTAGCTGGGTGAATAAGCTGGACATGGTGACAGTCTATCCGAGGCTACAACATCTAATGTATACGAAGCCTTTAAAACTGTCCATATTGTTTACAGTTTCCAGTAAGCAACACTTGTATTTAAGATCAGCCACAGCTTTT
Source organism: Ceyx melanurus (assembly GCA_024611195.1). Classification (NCBI taxonomy): domain Eukaryota; kingdom Metazoa; phylum Chordata; class Aves; order Coraciiformes; family Alcedinidae; genus Ceyx; species Ceyx melanurus. The sequence continues at coordinate 133,301 of JANHGL010000323.1, read as the reverse complement.
GACTCCTGGTTTTGAGAGCAAATAAATGGTTGTCTGTGTTTAGAGTGAATTAGACAGGGACTATGTGAGATAAGAGATTGGCTCTGTTTCTGCTGTTGTGGACTTCAGCCAAAGAAGAAAGGATTATCACTACTAATACAGCATGGGACTATGAGATGGTTTATCAGCTGAAGCAGAAGAAAATGTAATCCAAACCCTAAATACTAAAGGGAAGTAACTAACATGTCCTGACTTTGACAATGTCTGAGAAGGAGTGTTGTTGGAGATAGCCTTTTCAAGCCTCTACAATTTACACTTCAGCAGCAGGAAATAAACATTTGAAATCTGGCCTGCACTTTGAGGTAAACAATGCACTTTTCTCCCTTTCTTGTGATTCTGTCGGAGTTCAGAATCCTGAGGAATGATTTATCAGTAATATTTATTACTGAGTCAAATCACTTTGTATTTGTACACTTTGAAGCCAGCCTCACAGGCAACATAGTTCTCTCAGTTGCATTGCTTTGCTCTGCTTATGATCCAATTCAAAAAATAACTGGAAAAGAATAAAAGAGAGACTCCTGATTGCTAGGAATAGGAGAAAATTTTTAAAAGCTGGACAGATAGTATTTCTTCTGAATCATAGAATGTCTAGGGTTGGAAGGGACCTCCAAAGGTGATCTAGTCCAGCCTCCCTGCAGTGAGCATGAAGTTCGTGTATTTTCTCAGTACTTGCCTGTTACAACAGAAGCCCTGCAGATCAGGTTTGAGTAGTTGATAAGCTGCAGGATGAGATCAGTTAACCTAGTACTGTGATTTGGGAAGTAGTTTATCAATTATTTTCTTTACAAAATAATCTGACAGCTATTTTTTATTCCACTAATTCCAGTGACTGCACAGATTAGAAATCTTGCATCCATATCTGTTACTTGTAATCTTCAGGCTTTATTACCCTGCTTAGGAAGCCAATGACTGTAACATGTCAATGTAATCAAAATGACCAGTCAATTCTTGAAGAAGATATTCTTAATATGATTTTATAGTCTCAACAATTATTTTTTTCGACAATTTTATTATGTGAAAATGGGTCTGCTTTGTAATAAAGGTCTGGTCAGCTGAGCTGTGCATGGAGAAAATTACCTGTGTGGTGCATTAATACCAGCACACAGGTGATGAAGATCTCTCCATCCTCCACACAAAGATGTGCCTGAGGCTGTTTTAAGAAAACATTTTAGATAAGGATGCAATACAGCCATTTCCCATAATATAACAAAGTAAAAAAGATCCCCCAAAATAGTTTTAATCTCCCATTTTTATAGAAACTTGTCCTGTCTGTTTTAGCCAGGCTCCATTTGTGAAGTTTTTTTATCTTAATGACAGTCCCAAGAGTAACTTCAGCTGTCTCAGCAGTATTTTGTGTCAGGAATTTTGAAGGAGCTTCCAAATTTTGTGGAGACTTAGGCCGTGAGTTCCTCAGAAACAGTCTCTGGCAATTTTCCAAAGAGCTGTAAGCATAACACATATCTGGTTGCACAATCTGTGATTTTCTGGGCTCAGATAACCTGCATACAGAGGACTGGATCTTATGATAGGGGATGTGGTGGCCCCTGAACTGTCCTTGTCTGAGGCAGCAGTGGCTTGTCTGGGGTGTTTAGCACCTCATGGACCTAAAGGAGGTATTATTATAAAGGAGCATTCTCCAACTGAAAAAAGGGTGTGTAAAGCTAAGCAGAGGTGTTTGTGAAGGTTGGAGTCACTGTGTTATTTTTCAGAGCTGTTGCTTAAGAACTGTGCTAGAAATAAACCACGAGTGCACACAATGCTACAAAGTTCTACTTTGTCCACTGCTACTGTACTGAAATATCTTCTTTTGACCTTTAATGGGAGATATTTCCCCTTTTGCTTTTCATCTTTGAACTATCTTGGGAAATGTAGTCAGATATGACTTAGGCCAGGTTTTAATTTTACTTGGTTCTTTCAGAACGTGAATAGATATTATTACTGTATGCCAGTGACATGCAACTCTTCAAATATTTCACAATGTCTGTAAATTAATGAGTCCCCATTTAGCTGTTCATGTAAAGGCAAGAACTCAGATAATATCATATTCCAATAAATTTTCAGGATTTGAATACCAAGTACTGATACTTGCTTTAAAAAAATAAGTAAATAAATGAAATAATTTATTCTGAGGATATAAACTTTCATTGAGGGGCACTAGGGTGGCCAGATGTAGGCATATCACTGCTAGAGGAAGTATAAATTTTAGATAGGCTTTTATTACACATGAGGCAAACGTCTTTACTTTCTGTGTTTAACACAAATATGCAAAGCCTGCCTTTGTACCACAATGCTACCACTTTCTTGGCAGCAATATTAAAGAGGTCCCCTTGCTTTGTTGGGTATTAATACCAGTCTGCCCTCTGAAATGTGATTTTAAAAATAGAAAGTTAATTGTTGCAGGGAAATTTTAATTGAGGCTGATTAAAGGAAGCAACAAAATATATTGACTACTAAACCTCACTTCTTATTTTAAGTGTGACCTGTAATGGACTCCCCCAAATCATCATGTGGTCCCTTTAAGCATTCCAGGTTTTTCATTTGAAATTCATTAAATGTTTGTGTGTCTTGATTTTTTGGGGGGGTTCTGAAAAGTTTTATAGTCACAGCTGCACTAGTTATGGATAGATTTATAGTGCCTTGCCCATCAACTGGTCCACATGTCCAGTCCAGTTTGTTTGATACCCTAACTTTCACAAGCGTTCAGCAGTTTTGGAGGTGTTCTTATAAAGCTGCCAGTAAATGTACCAGCTGGACTCATTTATGTACATGAGCAGCCTCATTCCGGCTGCCTTACAAAGAGCCAGTGGCAGTAAATCTGTGGTCAGTCCATATATGTACTTTAAAGTATTTTTTTACACTTCTGAAAAGAAAATAATAAAATATTGCTAAGCTTTTTAGTAGGTTATATGTGGTCTTCAGAAGAACTTGAATACTCCATGATGAAAAAATAAACCCTCTGAGAGTCCCTTTTTCTTTGCAGTAAATTCTTTATGCTGTGCAATTAAAGCTGTTAGAAAAGTCTGCTTTCTTAGAAGCACACTGATGGGCTGCATTTTTGTAGAAAATCATGTAAACAAATTGCTCATTATTTCCTTTTGTTACTGTTGCAGGTGCAACATGAATAAAGGACTTATTGAAAGCTGCAAACACCTTCTTCACATTGCCCAGAGAGTTTTGTTGATAAATAAGGTTGATTTAAAAGTTTCAGAGGAGAGGCAGAATGTGAAGGTGAAGTCAAGTACGTGCAACAAGTAACCTCAACAGAAATTAACACAGGTGAAAGAACTTACAAAGGAAGGAACAACAACAAAACAAAACAAAAATGACAAAAGTTTTTTTCACCATTTCTAGATTTACTCTGAGATCCTCAGCATAATAAGAAAGGATGTCAAGAAAAGGAACAGCTTCTTCCTGAATACACTTGCTTGGTTGCCAGCATCATGCTACTCTTTGGAAGAGACTCTTTCCTTTCCCATCACTTTTCTGGATCTACTCACAGCTCTCCTATGCTGTGTTTGAATGTCTCAGTGCTGATTTCAGTTAGGGCATGGTTTTATTAATGTTTACCAATAGAGATTCCAGTCAATCCCATCTGAGCAGCTTCCTGTTGTGAGGGAATTTACCTCAGCACTTCTAGTAAGAGCATGGTCCCCGTGATTTCTATTTCTTTAAGTTAATGGGAGCTTTCAGTTAACCATGTGTATTATTGCTATAACTTACCGATGCTTTTTCCCAGAGCTAGTTTTCAAATTAATTCTCTAACACTATGTCTGCTAAACACAAGTTATAGCTTCCTGGCAACAGTGGCCTTTACTGCTTTGTGCTTTACCACAGGAATGCTTATGGCATGTGTCACTGTCTCCTCTACTACCCTGCTACCCTACAGACCAGTCTCGGTAGCTTTTCCTATGAGATAAGTAAGTGGGTTCAAACTTCAGCAAAAAATATAAATGACATCTTACCAGGCTAGCTATAGTGGCTATCTAATTTCAGCCATAGTTCTGTTGCACTAAAAAAGACACATTATTGGTATCTGTGCTCTGTTGCAGTCCTAGGACACTTTTCCTCTCTGACAGTGCACCTTGCCTTTCTCCTTCCTAGTCTGAAACTTGTTTTGATGATTACCACCAACTAAAATTGGTTACAACGTCCGTATGGTGCACTGCAAGAAATAAGCATTAAGAAATGAAACTCAGATTTTCCTAAAGCAACCTAATACTCACTTTGGTTTGGGGATGTATTTTTGACTTTGTTAAAACATATTTGCTGCAAGCAGCTGTCCCATGTTCTGGGAGCCCTTTCCAATGCTTCAGATTTCATAGCAATTAACAGTTGCAGGGAACAGTCAAAATACAGTGCTGTTGACCCATACCATCATAAGTCTTTCCTAACCGCACAGCTTATAAGTCATGGAAATTCATACTCTAGGAACCTTGGAGCCAAGCTGACCTGAGGGCACGGAGGCAACCAGCTGTGCTACCAGCAAAGTGACCCGAGTTGGGGGTATGGACAAACAGACCCTCAAGCATCTGCACTGATGTTAATGCTTTGCAGTTAATCCAGCCATCAGTTGACTTTTGTTCATAACTTGCATGTCCAGGGACAGTCTTTTTCCCCAGCTTTCCAAAAGAAGGATGAAATATTTGTCTCTGACAAACTGAAAAATTATCATTTTAAAAATAACACTAGTAAATCTGCATCAGTTCAGATACTTCTTACATGGTCCCTTCACTAAAAGTGTAGCAGAGGTGACAGAGGGTTGTTTTTACGTGTGAACATTTCATTTCTTCCTAGTATGAGAAATGACTTGGCAACTGGGTTCATTGGGTGGAGAATTCACAGCCTACACATAACATTTAGATTGTGCACTAACAGTCCAAAAACACTTCCAACATACTCCTCTTATATGGTTATTTACTACAGAGAAAATCAGTAAATTCTCATTCTCTCTTACTTTCTGAAACCAAGCTAGTTGGTTTTAACATCAGTCTTCTTTTATTTATCTTTCTGAGATAAAAAAGATTTGACCTGAGGTGTGGAGATAGATGTATAATATCTTAGTAGTGAAATGCTGTTTGGGGACTCGTTATATTATTGTAGAGAAATGCAATTCAAACTTTATGTGTATGATATTAAGGGGGCAGTGTCTAGACAGAGATTGGGTGCCTCTAGACTTGTGTCTACTATGGGGATTGATAGAAAAATGCAATCTCTTAGTTAAAGTTTCCTAGATAACCACATAAGCATTAATGGCTTTATTTATGGTGGTAATATTTTAAGCATAATATAATTGTGATTTCAGCCATTTAGAATAGCAAATGAGTCAGGGTCTGATGTATTACTCTTATAGGCAAATGCAATAGATTTTCTTGGTGCTGTTTGGAGGTGTGTGTATATTCTTCTCTTTAAAATAATACATTTTAATCTTCTTATGCCATTAACAGAAAGGTCATCAACTATGCCTAGTATTGACATTTTATTCCTGATTTAACTGCAAATTTTAAATGCTTATATGGTGTGCAAATTATCTGGTGAAGAGCAGCCAGGAGTGGCAGGTGAACATGGCAGGGGATGTCAGAAGTGACTGAATTTTGGAAATGGGATGGCTTTATTAAAATAGATCAACAACATGAGTCATAAAGAGACTTAGGGGAAACTCTAACTCCTCCATTCTGTTAGAAACCTCTGTAGAGTTGCAATGCTGAATCCAGAAGGAAGCAATGTTGTATTAGAAAAAGTCAGTGGAATAGACTGTCAATGTTTTTTTCATTTTTTTTTTACCTTGCTGTGCTTTATCAGACTACTTGAAAATACTTTGTGTAAATAGAGTAAACCACATTGTATTGATTTATGTGAGTCATGTTTGGCAGGAAAAGCTCTGCTATATTGTTTTTAAAACAGTTTTGTTTTGAGTGTACATGTGTCCACTGCAAAAAAAAAAAAACAAACCAAAGAAACCTGTGGAACCTGAAAAATGCTCTTAAGCATATTTTTATGTTTTGGAAATATTGCAAGAACATGGCAGGGAGCTGCCTGTCCAGAGGCCAGGCCTGTAAAATAGTAAAATCTGTGGCTGACATTTTCAGAAGTAGCCATTGGTTTGGGGTGTCTTCGAAGCATTACCTTGATAACCAAATTTCAGCATTGCAGTAAGAGGCATCCTAAACCAGCAGCTGCATTTGAATCACATTCATCCTTGTCTTTCAAAAAATTCACAGCAGTGTAGGGGCTATTAGGTCATAGTTCTCTTCATCATTATTACTGACTTGTTAACATTTCTCTCATGCAGTTTTTGCTGTAGTGGATCTAGAGGTTTATTATTATGACATAACCTGGAAAACATTTTAGCTTTTTTTTTCTATTCTTGGCAAGAAAATGCTTCATTCTGGGATGAAAAGATAACACAAATGAAACCGGCCAAGGATCATTACATATGCTAATCTGAAGTGAGATATTAATGTTGTATTCTGGACTAGTTCTAAAAAAAAAAAGAGATTTTTACTCTGTTTTCAGAAGAACACCTGCATCTGCTGAGGTGAGAAGAGATGGAAAGGATCAACACCGATTTTCCAGTCTCTTTTATGGAATAAAGGTAGTGTCATGTTTTGCAGCTTAACAACTTAAGGATTTGCCTGTCACTACACCTTGTCCACTGTCAGTTTGTTAAAATCAGAGTTCAGGAAAGCAAGAGAGGGCTAACTAATTACTTCAGCTTCTTGGTAGTAAGACAGTACTTTGATTTTACCTTTTTATTTTAAAATGTAAAGCAAAGTTACTAACTTTCCCTAAACTATATGGACAGAGGAAACCTTCAATCTCTGGTGAATGAGGGATCAGTGAAATGTACTGAGCACTAGGCCCATCCATAAGTGCTTGCTCATATGTTACTCTTCAGCTTTGTTGTCCAGAATATACACTGGGCTTTTCTGATGCAGAGGTTAACAGTTCCCAGCGTGCTCTCCACTGCTCTGATATTTGTGAAAGATGTGCTGTCTGGTGCTCAGCATTGCTGACAACTCTCTCAGCTGGAGTCTTGTATGTTTTGTGCCTAAACTAAGCCGTGTGACCAGCAGATTGTCACAGAATTGCGCAGCACTGGCTCTAGGACTTGGGTGGCCCTAAACCTGGGAACCAGAACTGCAAAGATGGTCCAGAAAAAGAATGTCATGCTCGTGGCTTGCCAACCTCACCCCAAATCACCTCTCACAGAACAAGCACTAAGGTGAATGTAATGTATTACAAGCCAAGAAAAGAACACCCCCTCAGAACAGTTCTTTTGTATAGAAAGAGTGGTAAAGAGGGTTAGAAAGAGCAACCTGTATTGATACCAAAAGTTTGCATCAGATCCAGTCAACACTTCCTGAAACTGCAATTTCTCAACTGGCTTTAAATTGATCAAAGTGTATTTTGCTCCTGGAAAGGGTGCTACTGCCATTTTGCCTGTCTCTGTTCACATACTTTCAGAGCTTCCATGCAAGGTTGTCTTCAGGTGATCACTTTCTCTCTGAGGCTGCATTGAGATTTGACATCTCTAACTCCCATTAACTTATTGGAAGGTTCATAAACTATATTTAATCAAAATAGATATTTAAAGATAAAAAATATATTTATAGATATTTAAACATAATTACTAATTCTATTGCATATTCCCATTAATTATGTATTGCCTTCCATCTAACCTTCAGAAGGCTAATATATTGAAGGTATAACTCAAATGAGACATTAACCAGTAAGATTAAACAAAACACACTAGCTATAGTCATATATTCAGCTTGACTCAAAGTCAGTTTTTTCTTCACTGTGAATAGAATGCTCTCTGTTGTCTGGGTTTCAGCTTAGTGTGCAAACTGCTATACACTGAAGATCATATAATGAGGTTGGAAGGGATATCTGCTAATAATATTCTAAAAGCAGGGTTGTTTTCAAAGTTGTATTGCTCAGGGCTGTGTCAAGCTAGATTCTGAATGTTTCTGATACAAAGACTACCTGGCCTCTCTGGGCACCTGTTTCAGTACTTGAACATTCACGTGGTGATATTCATTCTTCCTTCACCAGAATGGAATATTTCTTGCTGCAACTTGTGCTCACTGCTTCTTGACCTTGCAGAAGTGCTCTTCTGAGAAGAATCTGTTTCCATCTTCTTTATAGTGGCCTTTGGGTAGCTGCAGGCAGCACTTAGAGATTCAAGGTTTCTCCAAGCTAGACAGATTCAGGTCCTCACCCTTTCCTCACACATTTTGTGCCACAGCCCCCTAACCACATGTGTAAGTGATCTGCTGCACATTCTGCAAACATGTGAAAAACATCAGGTGTTTCATTACTAGCTCTTGAATGAGACTTGACACAGAAGTACGTAAAGAGCCTTGGATTCAGGTTGAATGTTGCCAGACAGAGGGACATGTCATAATGCAAATGGAGAGAGCGCTCCAAAATGTTACCCAAGATCTCTCGTCTTGTGCCAACATGACACCTGGACTGTCTGCTGTTGTCACTCCTTCCACAGCACCTCACAAGTGCAAGGATAGATTTTAGCATATGTTCATACAAGCCTTTTTTGATAAATATGTGGTGCAGTATCACAGTCACCAATGTGAATTTGGGCAGGATGAGACAGAATAGACACAAAACTGCTGGCAATCTAAAGTTTTGTGGTGTACAAGCTGTGATCTCCTGTCCATAGCCTCATTTAACCTCATTGGAACATTAAATATTAGAGAACTGGAAAAACCTAAACATCCCCAATAAGGTGATGCCTTTGGTGGGTCTGATTTTATTCAATTTTATATAAGACCAAGCTTGCCTTATATGAGGAGCTAATATGATAACTAAGCCTATTTTCAGCAAAAGGTTGCAAATATCTTTTTCATTGATCCTTCTAAGGCTTCCAGAAGAACTATTCTGTATAAGAGGCCTTTGATGTCAGCATTTCAGGGGTTCACTGTTAACAGTCATGGCTGTGGACAAAAGACTGGTTGGCAAGTGATACCCTGTCACCCACTGTTGTGTCATATCCAATATCATATGTTAAGGAGGCTTTAGGGGAAATAATAATAATTTTGAGGGGAAAAAAATTAATAAAAGTGGAGGTTTGGCAAAAATAAATAGTTTATGAGGAACAGCCCTTGCCAAGCACAACATTTTCTCAGGAGCCAATCTTGGCAAAATGAATGTTTTATCAGGAGTAGAAGTTCGGAAAAAGTAACATTTTATCAGAAGTAGAGACTTAACAGAAAATGTCTTTTTATCAGGAGTGAGAACCATGGCAATTTAAGGAGAAAGGCTTGCTGAAAGTGGAGTTTTATCTGGAATTTTATTTGAGGAAAATAGTGTTTCATGAAGGACAGGAACTTTCCAAAAATAATGTTTTATTGGGGGGAGAAGATGGATGAAAATAGTATTTTATCAAAAAAAAGGGGGAAGGATAGATTTAGTGAAAGTAGTGCACTAACAGCTTCTACCTTCCTATATGGGAAGTTTTGCTCCTGGAAAAACATTATTTGAACACTGAGTGCTTGCCCTACCTAAAATGCTGGTTTTGACAAGCTGTGCTGTTGCTAAATTGTTATTTTTGGCAAGCCCATCTCTCAAAGAGATGTTTTTAGAAAGCTCTCTTCAGAGAGAAGATGTGCAAATTGACTATAATACCTGCTGCAGAGCCAGATACATCTGTGAGTCAGATTTTCATCTGTTTAACTCTCCATGGCTTCCTTTCTGGTTTTTGCTTTATGGTGATGATGTTGATGCACAACAGTTTGGATCCTGAAACATCATTCTGCTTCCAAATGTAGGCTTCCTTCATCATTTTGTTTCGCTCGGCTGCTCACTGACTCAGACAGGTTGACTCTTCTCCAAGTGTGTGTTATGCATCCTTTCCCACCAGAGATCTCTCCCCACACCTGGAATATTGCTTACATTTTGTTTCTAACTCCTCCAGACAGAGTTTGACACCACTGAACTTGAGATGTCCCTGAATGCAATGAAGGACCAGTAGCAAAAGCCACATGGAAAGGTCTTCATTGCATCTTTTTTTGGTGGTAAGAGGCCGATCACAATAGACAGAATCTCTTGCAAAGTACATTCTCACAAGAAGGGGCAAGAGAGAGGAAGGAAATTATGAGTTGCTTAATGCATCTTCATATCTCACTACAGCTCAAAGTCATGCTGTCTAATACATTCACCTTCTTCCTAGAGGAGTTCTGAGCAAATATCCATGTCAGGAGTCTCCCATACATCTTATCAGTATGTATGACCAGTATGAAGGAACTAGGGCCATGCATGAACAGGCTCTTAACAATTTATTGGTTGAATATAAAAGTTGAGATGGCATGTTATAAACTGGCAAAGGAGAACATCAATCACTACGACTGGATGGATGGGATTCTCCATGGACATTGCAGAAATTTGCAGGGCGTTTTCAGAATCACTCACTGTTTATTTACAATGTCACTGAGCACCAGTGGGAAACCATGAGAAAGGCTGACTCAATAGCTATTTTTAAGAAAGGTGACAGGTGTGAACTGGTGATCACAGGCCACTCGTCCTGTCTTCCAGGTACTGTAAGACACTTGCACCATTAAATGACTGGCTATTTTGACAAGGAAGGCTCTGAACTGTTTGCAACTTGAGCATTTCTTTTAAGGCTGTAAAAGAAAATGTCCTATAAGGAACTAGTGAATTAAAAGAGATAAGCATATGTGGTGCAGTATTCAGCTTGAAACAGGATATGGGACATACAGAGCACATGAAAAATTCCATAGATCTAATCAAGGGGACCTTAATTGTCTTACTGTCATGAGGAAGAAAGAATGACCTCCAGCATTTCAGAATTTTCCCAGAGGGCATTGGCTTTTTATCCAGGTCTCACTGATGTATTTTCATACAGGAATATTGTAAATTAATGTCACTGCATTAGAATAATTGTGGTTGACTATAGCTCAAGTCACTGTGCTATGTATGATTGACTTGTTACTTATGTTTATCTATATATCATTGAGTTACTGATGATTTTTCACTGTATCCCCTAATAAAGTGCTTTTCTGTCTTATAGTATGACCCTGCATGCGAGAGAGGAGGGATTGACTTTTGATGGCAAGAGACTCTGATAAGGTTCAGTTTTTCCATAAGTAAATAGATCTAGGTAGTGAAGGCTTTTAGAAGAAACCCTAGATGTTTTAATCCATATTTTGTGACTACCAACAGCAACTGGCAGAGGAGTTACACACAGAGCAGGGTAAGGTGGATAGTGTCTCCTCTTGGTACTAAGTAGCAGAACAAAATGGGGGGTTGACTCTGACTTCTGCATTTCTCTTCAGGTTAAACAAATCTCATGTTCCAAAGAAATTCTTATCTGAACCCATTGAGTAAATTTTGTTTTCAACTTGAAACTCTGGGAAACTGCTTTCATGGAAATCTATTTGCATACAGTTTTCACCAGAAGCAGTAAATTCTTTCCAGTTCACTGGAGAGTTTGCCCAGGTGATATTAACCCAGATTTACAGCTCTGACATATCTGCATATTTGCCCCTGCCAGAAAACTTGGCTTAGCTCTTCTGGACACTCCATTTTTCCCCTGTGACTCCCACCAAAGTAGAGCATTCCCTCAAGGGCTCACCTGCAGATCTGGGCTGTTCTTTGCTGGTATTATGTAGGTATAAATTGTCCCTGAAGTAAAGCACCCTGCCAGTTTCAGCCTCTGAGCCAGAGTATCCTTAGATAGCATTCTGCTCCCTCTCCATGGCTCTGCTCGCAGTAGCACTTACTCTGTCCTTCCCTTAAACAGGCAAGGAAGCAACAGGTGCACCGGCAAGAGGACATCTGTCTTGGATTTTTTTCTACTGCTTTTTGGGGGGGATTATTAGAAAATATTTATTCATAACATTGGGCTGTTGTTGGGTTCTTTTTCACTTGATTTCCAGAAGAATATTTGTAATACGCTGAGGGTGATCTAGCCCTGTGCACATATTGAGAAGGGTTGGAACTGTTTGTTTCAGGTTACACAAATACTGTGCTTGAGCAGAATCAAAGCAACAATTAGTTGCCAAGCTGCTGCTGAAACAAATCAAGAAAAACAAAAAAAACCTCCCAACTATTTTATACAATGCTAAATCATTTGTCACAAAATCTTTTCACTGGGCTTCCTCATTGCATAGGATCTTTCTGTGCATCCCCAGCTGCAGTCCTATCATAGTCTTCCAGGAAACACTGTGACAGAAGGACCCACAAGACCTTAGACCTTCCCACCAGAAATGACTCTCAGCCTGATGCTGTGTGTTTATTATAGTAAGCTATGTCATTGACCTCAGGGGGAAGAAGGGCTTGGCTCCTGGCTATTGAAATTGCCACTGATCTCTGTCTAAATAGCTGCTGCATTTACGGCTAGACAGAAGATTTTTAACAGTCCTGGAACAATTGAAGGGAGAATTCATAGTAATATCTAATGACAAAGTGGATTTTTTTATTTTTTTGAGACCAGTAACAGAAATTGAGTCTTTACTCATGTTAATCATAATGCTATCTGAGTTGTTTTCAGACTTTTCCAAGTTTCAACTAATGGTACTTCCTCCCTCTCAAACCTTGTATTTCTCAAATTCTTAATATTGTAATATCCTGCAATGTAAACATTTTATTGTTTTATTTCTCTCCCTCACTCAGGCCTTTTTGTTTTCCCTAAGAAAACTGTAATACAAGTTACATTCATGCTTTGCTTTCTCTACATATATTTCTGTCTCCAAAGGAAATTGTAAAGATGCATTTCATTTCAACAACTGATAGAGATCTTAAATCTTGACTTTTAGCTTCAGATAACTTTCTCCTTTCTCTTTTGTAAATGCTATTTTCCTTCTTTCTTAAAGACACTTTAACTTCCAGGAAACACCTTCAAGTGGATACCTACTATTTTTTGAGAAATTTCAAAAAGATTTCAGGCTTAGGATCTACTGACATGACTTGCACAGTATTTCTGTAATAACTATAGCATGCTGTTTAGCAGAAGATACAGAATTCACCAATACATACATATAAATATATATATTGCTGTGGAAAGTTCAGTCTGTGGGCTGGATAGGGTTCTCCCTTGAGACTACTGCAGGTGGCAGGGATAGGTGCTCCCACTCTGCAGTCCCACATCTCCATCCTGCAGCAACTCTATTGTACACTATGGTGATTACAGAATCAGAGGCATTTTTCTCTCCTCCTTTGAATTCACTTGGCTTCAGGGCTTTAAGTGAGACCATTAGTGTTATTGAAGTTAACATTTGGTGGTTTATATATGATAAAGGGGTTATTACACAGAGATCCCTGTATGTTTAGGTCAGCTGTGGCAATCAATCAATGGACACTTTGCCTTTGACAGCACATGCTTCCATAAAAAAAGAATTCTCTGGCAGCCCTGTTAGCTAGTAATGACAGAGTAACCTCTGTCAAGTAGTATACTTGATAAATTTTGCATGTGCTGTTGACTGACAGAAGCTCTGGCTTCCTGTCTGACCAGCATACATGGGCTTCAAAGAGCACAGAAACCCCTTTCTTCTCCCCGAAAGGGGTGCCTGAAATCCATGTGGGTAGAGTCAAAGCTGCCTCTGAGGAGGGAATAAAACAATGCTGCACAAGGGAGAGATGCATTCATGCCTTTACAAGCTGAACTTTCTCTTTCCGCCTTCCTCGCCTTTCCCTGTCAGTCACAATTACCCCTAGACGTGCCAGCTTCGCACACTTAACCATGCAAAACACCCACCTGGGTGAGCAGTGCAGGCTGAAGGGGTAAGATTCCCTCTCAGTCCCACTGGCCAGGGCTGCCTATCGCTGGGATCAGTGGGGCTGTGCTGGTTGCCCTTTGTTTAGTCTGGGCGGAGGCGGTAATTGTCTGCAGCTGTGGCTTCTGCTTCCTCACTTGCCTTGGGTAGCTCCAAAGCCACAGCTGCAGCAGGTCTACAGAAGCATCCCAGGGTATCTTAGAGTGCAGATGCTCACTGGTGTTTTGGTATGGTCTGGCAGTGGACAGGAAACCTGAGCAGCTGGAGCTACCCCTGGCAAGCCCAGCTTGCTGTTGCTGCCTACACAGGTAACTTAGATGTTAATGGTCATGGTGAAGGCACCTACACCACACAGCTTTCCATTGACCACCTGTGATACTGTCAGTTAAACACACCTGCTGGGGTTTTTCCTTAAAATGCCCTCACCACATGCAGAGAGACACAACAGCATTTCTAGCCAGCCATGCTCCTGGTGTTTCCTCATCCTCATGTCCAGGCCAGGGAGCATGGAAGGCTTTAGCCCTCCTATCAGCTGTTCCTTCAACACCAGTTTGCATTTCACCATAGATACTAATGGCTGTCTTCAGCAAATTATGAAAAACTAAATTTCCACGTGGCCAAGCAGAACTCACATGAAGGAGAGTTAAACCTACTTGCTCACTCACTAACCACGTGTATCTGTTTGTTTTGGAGAGAAGGAGCTTTCATCATTTGCTTCCACAGGGGCACAATCTGATTATATGGGATTAAGCCTGAAAACCACCCTAATCCTAAATGCAGCATGTCCTGGTTTGAGTGACACGGCAATACGTAAAGACTGTCAAATGAGTGTGTGATCTCAGCTCCCACACTTGGCTGTGCAGGACAGACTAATGAGGGAGGAGCTCACAGCAGCACCCCACTGTCAATTACTGTATGGACTAATCAGAGCATAATTCAAAAGGATTCCAAAACCCACATGTCAACAGGTTTTCTTTATGGTATACTAATCAAAACAATCCTGCTTATAGAAAATGTTATTTAAAACCAACATGTAGGTTGCAATAATAAGTGACACAGTTTCTCAGCAATTGGAACATCACTTGCTGAAAACTGGCCAGAATGAGAAAAAAATACACCTGGGCCCCAACTGCATTTGTATTCATGTGTTCAAAATGTTGCATGTAGAAAATACAGTATTTTTAACCTTTAAAACGCTTCTTTTTATATATATATAGATATCTGCTAATAGCAGCAGGAATTTCTCTGGGACTATCAAAGTCGAATGTGTACTGAATTAGAGTTTAAAAGGCTATCTTAATGTCTATTTCTGTATTTTCTGTTTGTTATGAGTATACTTTATGCTTTCAAGAAGAATGTATAATGATGACACAGGCAGTTAAATAATATTCATCATCCATCTCTCATTTATTTGATAAAGGATCACTACAGAACTTATGAGATAGTAGATCTTCAAAATATATTCCTCCTTTCTTTCTCTCCATCTTAAACTTGGAAATCATATCCGTGAAGTTGCACGTGGAGATTTTAATTATGAACTGAAAAGAATGTCTCCACAATGACTAACCATAATGAAAAGTGCAAAACTTTGGAAACAATATAGCAATTCAAACCAGCCTTAAAACTTCTCAGACACAGAAGATTTAAAGATTAATATTTCTTCTGGTGGGATATAGAAATGTTGATGAGCTCATGCTATATGGGGAAGTATGTGGTTGCACAGAAATAGTGCTTCATTTATTCACAATGGGAAACATCATTTTCATTCAGGAAATTTAAAAATGATCATTTCAAAAATATGTGTTTGAGGAATACATTCATAGTCAGGTCGGAAGTATTTTCTGTTGAAGACAGATCTGAAAAGGCCCATTTCAATCATTTTACCTATTTATAAAACATTGACTGTGTACATATGATGATTAATTACTCACATTCCATCAAACTGTTCATTTTATGGAGCTTGAAACCATGAGGAAGGATTGTAAGTGAATTTAACGTTCTCTTAAAATATAGGGCTGGGAATAAAATTCCTTTTTTTCTAAAAAGAGTGTTAGCAGCATGAATATTTCAGCCCTTGTACTTAAAAGTTTGCTGATGAATACATGCCTCCTGCTGCATTTAACGTCTTACAGAAGAAATTCAGTTCACTACTAATGTATCCTCTCCTCTAAACATTCTTATTCAACATTTTGAGAGACAGTTATCCATTGTTCTCCCCATTTTCAGGCTGAAAATATGGTTGGAATACAGTCTTGTATGATGAAGGATTAAACAAACAAAAAAATAATGAAAAGTCAAAATATGCGCACTGTGCAAAAGCATGTTCAAATACATTTTGCCCTGTATAAACATCACCCTGTCTACGTGGGTTTTAACGTATTTCCATGAGTTTAAATAGGAAAACATCTTAAAGCACAGCCCATGGGAAACCCTAGCTTGATTAGTTTTACCTTTTACTACAGCCTGCAGAGTGTAAAACACAGCACATCAGAATTGAATTTGTCATCTCCAGACCTCACAGGAATTTTAGGAACTAAATGGTTAGGAAGCATCCTGGTACTTCTCTTTGCTTTAATCATAGTAGAAGTTTCAATTTAAACATTCAGGAAATCTCTCTTATTTAAAGCAATCAACTCATTGCTGACAGGGTCTGGTTTTACTGTGTTTAATTTTTTGGCATCATGCAAAACTTGATTGGTTGCAGCCAGCGCGTGAACTGGCTCTCTCCCCCCCCTCCTCCCCAGAAAATTTAAAATATCCCCACATCTTGCTGTATCATTCTCAGCCCTGTACATCGTAGTATGTGTGCAAACCAAAGAGATATTTGTGCAAAACCTCAAATGGAAAATGTACGTAATAACTAATACAGCCAAGGAAAGCCTTATTGTGAAGTAGGTCTCCTACATATGTTGGCTGCAAAAACTTCGAATCGGGTGGGGTTTTTTTTGGCCCAGTTATTTAACTTTTTTATTCCTGTTTTGAGTGTGCTCCTTCTCATCTGGTTAGTTGTAGCTTCACAACATGTTTTTAAGACTCTGTATGAAAGAAGAATGCACTCACCTTCCCTGAACCTTTGCACTGTGGCGGTGGTATCCACATCAATTAGGCAGCAGTCTCAGAGAGGAGACCTCTAGTAAGCCCTGAGGTTGGCTATCAGGTCTAACATTTTGGGATAAGCACTGTACTGATGACTGATGCTCATAACATCATCATACACATGACAAAGAAATATGTAACTCTTGATGAAAGCCTGTTGTTGGTAGGTTGGGCCTTAAGTAGATATAGCATGCTGCTTCCATACATGCTTCAGCTGACAAGGTATCTACAGTCAGATCTCACATAGTAACAGTATTATTTTAGGAATCCAGAGAGATGATGCCTTGGGCCAGTCTCCTCTAGCTCTGAATTGCACTTACAAGACACTAGTCTGTGAATTTGAGTCCATTACAGCTCAGATGAGCACTGTCTGGAAAAGCCTACATTCAGGGCCAAGTAAGGATGCCTTAAATTAAGTTTGAAAAACAAGATTGAGCTATCTTCCTGGCATGTTTTCCCATAGCACACTGCCTTGAACAGGGAACCTGTGCTTTTCATATCACAGCTAAAAAGTTAATATGAATTAATCTGAACAGCCATTAGGCTTGTCCTGAGGAGTTGATATTTCCTAATATGAAACTGTGTTGCATTGCTTACCTTGAAGTTATTCTGTAACTCTTGCTTAGAGCTGCAGAGGACTATTTCTTGAGGCCAAAGTCCACATAGCTCACGGGCTAACATTTCAGGTCAGCATGTCTTCACTTGAACAATTTAACTGCTGCAAATAAGCACCTCTCATCTTTTTTTCACTTGTTTCTTTCTTATAGTCAGATTCACAGATTTTTATCTTTAGCATTGTTTCTGTGCAAAGCTCTTAATCTTCTGTTTATAGCATCCCAAATGTAAGTCAGCATAGTTATCTGTTCCCCATATTGTCCCTGTCCTTCAATTTGATTAAAGTTTATTAAACAGAACATTGCAAATAACAGCAGATCATTCTAGTCTTCTGCTACTTAATGGACTGAGTGTGACTCCACACAAGTAGAACGAGTCAGTGGTATAAAACTTAGGCTGTGCATCCTTTCCTGATAGTTTGGACCACACTGTGAGCTTAGACTTGCTAACCATCACTTGTTCAGGTATTTCTACTGTCTTGTGTGACTCTTTTTCCTGTACCAGCTAGCTGAATTCAACAATGGTTCACTTAACTTGAATTAAACATTGCTTTGCTTAACTACTTTTTCCAGCTGTCAGTGAAAAACAACCCACAGTTTCTCCTTCAAGATTCATGCTTCTGGCTGGCATGAACACCTCAAAAAACAAGGGGAAACAGCATCTGTCAGCAAGTACCTTGTCAGAGTATAGAGCAAGACCAGTCTTCAGAGGAAGTATGAAGATTTACCAGCCTATCTCCAGTACATATTTGCCATAGATCAGTGTAAAAGAATTGCTGTACATGTGGGAAGGCAGAGAAATTCATGATGCATCAGAGGGTCTTGAAGCTTGCATGGGGTATGAAAAACAATCTCTATCTCTCTCTGCAGCCATACCCTTGCACGAAGGGCAGAGACAGCATCTGTTTTCTTTCTTTTCATTATATCAGTACTTCAAAAAGCAAGATCTCCTGTCAAACACTGTATTTCAGAGAAGAGAAAAGCAAAAAAAAAAATCACTCATTCAACTTCTAAGGCAGGTCTGTGTCCTGATCTTCACATGGTCTAAATTATCAGAGTAAATAAAGTTAATGATATTAGGATGATTTACATGAATGAAGTCTAAACATGATCAATTGCATCTTGACTGTGATGCACCCAAACGAGACATCTAACATGTTATGCCTGTTGTTTTTGTTCCGATGCTTAGCATGTATCACTAAAGCTGAAAAAATGGACAACCTGAGTGACTATGTCTCATTAGATGCATTTGGCCAGGTGCATTATCTCTTCTAATGGTCTTGAACAGGGAAGGAGAAGTAGGGAGCAATAGTAGATGGCTATGTTTCTTGAGCAAATATGCCTGGAGCTGCTCAGTGCTTCTAGCTCAAGCTAGTGTAGCTTGCTAAAAATTATTTAATTATTAAGGCTTAATCCAAAGATGAATGGAGTCAATAGAAATATTGTTTTATTAACCTGGTAAGCACAGTGAAGGAGCCCACACAAGTTATATATCCACCATGGGGCTCTTCATGAAAAAAAACTTGTGCAATGACAGGTTCATTTTTGTCTCTGAAGTTAACTATGTATTAAACAACTTGGCAGAACATATATGAAAATTTTAGCCGGATATATCTATCAAAATTGAATTGGTATTAAGTATCTTAAGTCCTCTCACACTTTTGGTGTGGAGATGAATCTCCTGCTTTATGACTTTGCTGACCAGTGTTGCATAAAAAGTCCAAAAATAAGCACAAGATTAATTTATGTTCCTGTTTCCAAGAGGTTTACCCTCATTTTCTGCATTAACAGCGTGGTAGCTTGCTATTCTTTATTTTGGATCAGAAGTCTTTGGCTGTCTATCCTATGTAGGTAGTCATGACAAATTGAAGGGTGTGAATCTGATAGAATAAACCAAATCTAAGGAGAGTTTATAGGCAAAATGTGAATAGTACTAGGAATTAAGCCCCCATGGAATGCAGATTTATAGTGTGGCATTTCTATGAAGAAATACATCCATATTAAATAACTTGAGCTTTAGAAAAAGAAAGTTGGAGTCTTAATAAAAGCTAAAAAACCCTCTCACATTGTAAAGATGGAAATCTTTCAACATGAAGGCTTACAGGGTCAAATTCCAATGCTCTAAATAATTCTTATATAAATCTGGATTAAATTCTCTCAAATAAATGGATTTGCTTTATTGGACCAACTAGGGGAAAAAATTGGCCCACTGGATAACTGATGTTAATGCACATCTATCCAGGCAATTTCAAGATAAAAAGAAGATGTGAGATATTAGAAGCAATCTCTTACAATTATTAATTTACAAGGAGATTGATAGGTCAAAACTTCCAGCTTAGATACTGCATTTGGATTCCAAAACAATATCAATACATTTATTTTGAATGCCTAAGTTTTAAGAGAATATTGGCCATAAAATTGTATAGAGAATAGTAAATTGTGTATTTTAATTATCTTGTCGTATTCTTTGCTGTACAGAAAAAGGTGCTTCACACATTAAATAAGCAACATCAAGACACTGTACAGAACAACTGCAATCTATAAAATCCAGAAGAAAATTACAAAGTACAGAGAAATCTTAAAAAGGTTTAACACATGAAATATATATATATATATATATTTAAAAAATTGTACCATAACTGAGTTGGGTTAATGGTTGGATCTTGAAGGCCTTTTCCAACCTAAATGATTCTATGAATGATGTTATGGCATTTGAAGGACTACTATAATACTTTTAGATTTTTTTTAGACTTTTTTATGGGTGGCTGGCACAGCTGAGGAGCTG
>JANHGL010000323.1:95745-112925 GCA_024611195.1 Ceyx melanurus | reverse complement strand
TCTTTAGAAAAAAAAAATATGAATAAACTGATCTTTGGGACCTATGTTGTAAATCTAATTCAAATAAAAATAGAAGTGTTCATTTTAAACACAAAATAGACTAAAATACTATAAATAATTTTTGTAGTTTTCATTGAAGTCTCAGTAGTTTTTTCTTTCCATGCATGACTGAGCATGCATTTCCTTGCTGAGAGAAAAGAGAAATTAGAAATTATTCTTGAACATGACTACCTGTAGAATTTATTTCTCAAAGTATTGAAACTCTGATAGAATTAAATTAAAAAACAAAGCATACTTCCTTTTTTTTCTGATTTTTTTTTTTTTGTGTTTTGTTTTGTTTTTTTGGGTTTTTTTTGGAATATTATGATAGCTAGTGTGGGACAGTTACAGACAATTTTCATAGGCCTTGTTTAAGTGAGTTACCCTTATGGAACATCCCACTGACTTCAGGTTGTAGCACTCAACACCTCAAAAATTCAGGCTCTGAGGATCTTGCCTAAGTTAAATCATCCTCACCAGCCAGGCATGCAAACTGCCTGCATAAAAATGGAGACTTTAAAATGGATTAAGTTAATGAGAAGAATCATCATCAGTGGCTGAGCTTCTCAATTCCTTTCCATGCCAGCAGCAGGGAAAGAGGTTTACCCTTTGTATTGAACTCAGAAAACAAAGAAATTAAAAATGGAGGCACCTGAAAAATGTGGGTCATATTCCTCTGAGCACCAACCTTTGCCCAAAAGGTCAGTACACTAATAATTCACTTTGTAGTAAGACAATCTTTATTAAGGTCAAAATAACATTGGAATAAAAATCATTCTTTAACTGAAGAATAATGTCAAGCAGGGGAATAAATATAAACTGACACATAAATTACAATGACAATATATGTATAAAATTAGCAATACAATGTGATTTATAAGAGTACAGCCTGTGATCCCATGATTCCACATGCTAGTAGGTCCAAGAAGCATATATAATAAATCTAGGTTTTCCAGAGTGACCTGTTTCTAAAACATATTGTTATTATTAAGTTGCTAGTGTATTCACTGGATGTAAATCAGTCTTTTCACTGTAGATGATGACAGTGGCAGTTTTGGACAACAAAACTTTATGATACCAGAGCATCAGCAGTCCCATGCCCAGTATTCATTTATTATTTGCACATTTGGGGTTTTTGACAAAGACAACACTTAAAGATTGTTACTTTCTGCAGCCTTAATGTGACTTTCTCCTTGTACATCTTTTTCCTTTATCCCTCTCTCAATATTAATTACCCACTGCTTTGAACATCATTAACTTGGTTTCTTTTTCTTCTATATGGTACAAAATGACAGGTTCAAAAGATATTTAGGATTTTTTTTTTTTTAATACTGTCTGGAGAGGTTACAGAATCATTAGGTGACTTTAAGGCAATTGAACATGTAGTCTGGCTGTTCTATTACAGTGAAACTTCATGTTATGTTTGATAACAGCTTTGTGGAAGACCTTTGCCAACATTTATCTAAGGCAATTATGCAATTTATTGCTAAAAGTCCTTTCATCAGGGCATGAATACTCATCAAGAACAGAAGTTTAGCCCATTTTGACAGCTCATCTGGCTGAGATAAGCATCCGTGGCTTGACAGTGTTACTAAGCTTAGGTAGGGGAAGGGTGCAGAAGTGAGAGCTGGGTATGCATCTCTTTGTGGCTCATTTTTACAGGTGGGGTTTACAGGGAGGATGATAAGTGACAGGTAGACTTCATCTGCATTGATTTGGGTCCTTTTAATTTTGGTAGAGGCTTTAGAGAACCTCTTCCTTATTGCTATCATTCTGGGAGAAAGAAGTTGCATTTTTGTTTTCCTGCAAAGTTTAACTAGTGAAATGCGTGAAAACAGACTGAATGAAGCTGTTTATAGAGTAAACTAATAAAGGAAACTCTTACATAGAATATGGCCTCAAAAAACTGCATTTGCTTCCTCACACCCTCTTTTTTTCTTGTTTTTTTTCAACTAAGTTATTTCTTTCTTCCTCATTCCTACTTTAAAGTGCTTTTAATTTTATTTTTGTAAAGGACAGCTTTTTGTCATGCTCTGAAAGTTGTAGTTGTACATGAGCATCTTACCCTGCAGAATGAAATGTAAAGTGAGGATTTTTTCAGCACATAGAGAAGTATTTTATATACTGTGATTTTGGTAGGAAGATTTTTTTTAAAACAGTTCATAAAGTGACTGTTGTGACCGGAAATTATTTCTAGATGTCAACTTTCTCCCTCCTGTTCTCATTAATACTTTCTTTATAACTTTAATGAAATAAATATTGCTGAAAAAAAAACTTTTGGGCTTCATTAATAGGAATATAAGAACAAATTAACCGAGGAGTAGTGAAGTTTCACTGAGTCAGTGTTTCTAGCCTTTGGATTATTTTTCATTAACTACATTGTGGATATTGTTATTTTCTTTTCCTCAACTTTCATAACTTTCTTCCAGCAATACAAGCTGAAAGCAAAGGTATAAATCTACAAACATTTAAATTCCCTATGAAAAAAAAATCTTCTTGGTTCTGTCTTTCTTTTCCTTCATAATGATTATTATCTCATTCCTTTTCTATAGTTGAAAACCAGAAATGTGGCTACCAATCTGTGCACGCATTTGGCCAAGTGTCACTCATGCCTTCAGCCTTCTATGCCACTAATGATCCCTAAGATCCCTTGGGGTTACAATATTTAAACTTTCACAATTAAACAGATAAGAAAAAAAAAATAGAGACTGATGAATTCTTTTGGCATATAAACTACTTTCCTGGTCTGAGAATGCAAGTATATCGTTTCCACCTAGAAGAAAGTCAGTAATTAAGTGCCCCTGCAAGACACTGAGCTGTCAGAAGTAGTCTCGTGGCTCTTGTTCTCTGTTTTCTTTTGTTCCTGTTCTTTTGTGTCTTCCAACTTGCCTTCTACTCTGACAGAGCAACTGAAATTAATGGCTTTTTCACAGACTCCAGCTACTGGAATGTTTAACATCTTCCATAATTCCAGGCATTGAAGTGAATGAATAAGAACATGATCATACAGCAGAGAAAAGTAAAGAAAAATGTTGTGGAAGGGTAGCCATTCTTAAGTTCATAAAAAGTTGCATGCTGTCTCTAATTCTCATTTAGTCAATACCTGGTCCAGAGCAGGAATAGCTCCCTATGATATTTTGTAAAATACAAAAGGCACAACTGAAACTATATCTTTCAACAAAATATTTCTCTTTTTTTATTTAAAGCAAAGTAAGTCAGCACTTTTGCAAATGAATTCACATAATCCTGTGTGCAAGCATTATAAGGACCTAATTAACTGTACCATAGGAAATTTTGAAAACCAGCCAACAGAAAACTGAGCAACAATATTAAAAAAAAAAAAAAAAAAAAAAAAAAGATGATGAGGAAGAAGATTATTAAAAGGAATTTTGGTCACTCCAGAGTCTTTTAATAGCAGCAAAAGCAATTCTGTTCAGTAATTTTTATCATTGGAGAGTTATTGTGTTTTGGGAAGCCAAAGAAATTACAAAATCATGTGCTTAAGATGATGTGAAAATAAGTAAGCAAGTGTTGAAATGAGAAAGATTCAATTTCTACCTGTCACATCCATTGTGACTCCCTAGATATTTTCTTCTGAGAAGGAATCAAAATCCACATTGTTGCATACCATCATAAAAAAATTAATTTGACACAGATAGATACATTACTGTTTCCATTATATCATTAAATCAATTTAGAGCTGCTGCAACCCACTTTACCCAAGGAAGGATGTATTTCTCTGCAAATTTTGTTTCCTAGCTTTATTAAACTGTGAATACAAGAATCATGCATGACCTGCAAAGGTTATAAGGTCAGCTGGGTTACATCAGTATTGGTATGTGAACCAGCTGTCAAAAATGCAATAACAATACACTCTGGGAGATTACAGAGCTGGAGGACTCTAACATATGCAAAGCACAGAGAGTGATTTTTCAAAGAGGTGTATGCTGTCATCAACATTGGAGAGAGAAGCAACTAAATTCCTTCACTGAATTTTCAAAATATGCCTTGTAGCACTAAGACAGAAGCAACCTTCCTACTTCAGCCTTTTTATTAAAAAAATATACAATTTTTGTAGGAAGTTACTGACAGTTTCATATTTGTGAGTAACTGAGTTCTGATACATTCTCACTGTTTTTTATATCATATATAAAGACTATCTCAGACTATTTAGACATTTGTACTACTTCTGCAGTTCTAATATTGCAAAACAAATAACCAACCCCTCACTGCTAGTTCACTCAAAATGTGTGACAAATTGTGATGCATTTGCAAACCTGGTGTTTTGATCAATCATACAAAAACTGTGTAACTAAAATAAGAAAATTCCTCAATATGACTAAGTAATTTAGTGTAATAATAACAATTGCACCCAAGTAGAGAGTTATGTGAAAATTACAATTAAAAATAGATAGTAGATTTATTAATAATGTCAGAATCATAGAATGGGTTGGGCTGGAAGGGACCTTTAAAAGTCATCTATTTCAACGCCCCTGCAGGAAGCAGGGATGTCTTTTACTTTACTCAGAGCCCCATTCAACCTGACCTTGAATGCTTCCAAGGATGGGCCATCTACAGTCTCTCTGAGCAACAGGTTCCTGTGTTTCACCACCTTTATTGTAAAAAATGTCTTCCTTGTATCTAGTCTAAATCTATCCGCCTTGACTTTAAAACTGTTACCCCTGGTCCTGTTGCAACAGTCTGTGATGAAAATATTATTTTTGTCTTTCTTATAGGTCTTCTTTAAGTATTGAAAGGCCTCCATAAGGTCTCCCCAGGGCCTTTTCTTCTTCAGACTACACAACCACAAATCAGCCTTTCTTCACAGGAGAGGTGTTCCAGCCCTTTGATAATGTTTGTAACCCTCCTCTTGACTCGCTCCATCAGGTTCATGCCTTTCTTGTGCTGAAAACTCCAATGCTGGGTGCAGTGCTCCAGGAAAGGTTTTACCCAGGGCAGACTAGAAGGGCAGGATTACCTCCCTTGGTCTGCTGGCCACGCTTCTTTTGATGCAGTCCAAGATACAGCTGACCTTCTAGGCTAACAGAACACACATTAAGAACACACATTACCAGCTCACATCCATCTTTTCATCCAGCAGGACCCTCAAGGACTTCTCCACAGGGCTGCTCTCAATTGTGTCATCTCAGATCCTGTATTGATACCAGGTAATAGAACTGGAAAAGCTTTGGGGGTCTTGTGTTTAAAATTGCCACTGGGCCATCATAAAATGTCAGTCATTGGCTTTCACTGAGGGAAGCATTCAAAGTAGGTGCTGAAACTTCAAGATGATTTTTCAGATTTCTATGTAAGTTTTGCAGTGTGATTTTGTTATGTGTTAACCATTGTTTCAGAATGGGCAATGTTGCTTATGCCTTTAATAATCCTCTTGAAACAAGGCTTAATTTCTGAATTGTTGATGTACTCCTAATTCAGCTTTCTTAGGGAAAGCTGTAATTTCCCTTTCATTTACAGTCTGCTTCATCTCTGCCTTTTTCTTTTTAAATACATTAACAGTAAAGACACTGTATAATATATTTTAAAGTGTTATCCAACCTCTATGGAAATCCTGATCCTTTAGGGCAGTGTATTTCCTCTACACACATGTACCTCACTAGCAGCTGTTCCCAAATATATTGAAGTCTCTTATTTTCAGGTTTTTCCCACCGCTTTCCCATGACTTTTTTTTTTCCTACTGACAACCATGTCACATAAAAATGTTGTCAGATTAGCTAATAATGGCTTTGAAATGTATCATAAGAGTGGAAAAAAGCTTTTCAAGAGACTGACTTGTAGCTTATGTTCTTCTGGTACTTTTTGACAAACAAGTTAGGAAAAACCACGTATTTCTGAATGTTTGTTGTATGAGTGACACAAATACAAACCTCTACAAGAAGTACATTCATTTTTCAATAAATATTCCTGCTACAAAATGGAGGTAGAAGGTTTTGTGTGCATGAAGACTGAAAACTTTTAGTAAGAAAAATTAGCATCTTAGTCAGTGTTTAGTTTAAAAACAGCATAAAGCAATAAATGAACAATGTTGCCACTTTAATGATTTTTAGATGCAAAAACTACAGCAGGATAATAAATGCCAAGTACTTTACCTACATTAACTTTCTAGAAATTTCAGGCCCTCCATTTGAGCATCAATGAGTGAACAACAATAAAATGCAAGCCATTAGTCATACTAAATAGTTTATATAGGCCAAGTAGAATCAATTGCTGAAAATTCTTTGGTAAATATTAAAAACAAGAAGTGTATTTGTAGAAATTTGGCTGACTTAATGGCAGAAAAATGCGTTACATTTGTAGGTATTCTCTGAAATATTCAACCAGCTATAGTATATATCTATTAACTATTAACATATATTGCTAATGTTTACTTATAGCAATGAGATGAACCCTGGGGGAAAATGAAGATTTATAACACATTTGTAATTATTTTTTCTTTCTACAATTACTAAATGTGATTCACCTATTTTAAGCTCCAGCTCTTCCAGTATGGATCCTGTTTCCCTACAGTAGTGATTTTCAGAACAGGATTTTGAAGACTATAGAAGATGTCTAAGAAAAGAAAATCTAATGGCAGAAAAATTAATTTCACTGTGCAGAAGTTCTGTATTAGAAGATTTTGGTAAAATATACAAGTAACAGGAAATAGATTCATATTTCTGTACCAGTAAGACAGAAAATCTGTCCAGATCATACTGTTGTTTATCATGAAAATACATTAATTTTAGAAATTCAAGATGGACAGTTTCACCAAAGACACTGGAGACTTTTCTTTCAAATAATATACCTCAAAGATATTTTCCTTACACACAGAATTAAGCGTTTCTTATTTTAATCTTATTCATCCTGAATGTTCCCTCTTCCATCATCATGATATCCCCACTTCCTTTAAGGTTATCACTTTTCCAGTAGCTGCAATATATTATTGTGTCCCCTTGTTAATCATCACCTAGACATGCTCCACACAGGTATTTTAGGGGAGTCCAAATTTTCTCACTGTAGGAATACTCCCAGCTTCTTTCCACAAGAATAATGCTTCAGATCATAACTCTGGACTTGACTTCCAAAAATGCTTGCCTTGTCTCAACATTCAGTTGTCTAAGTACCTATTGTAAATACCACTATCATTATTCATAATGATAAAAAAAATGGAAGTCTTTAAACAGAGATTTTTCAGACTGGCCTTCATACTACATAACTTGCTAAATATTTTTCAGCAGACAACAAATTCAGTGAAATATGTCAGATTTTTTTGCAGGCTGAGGAGATTTTAGTCAAATTTTGAGACTGCTTTTAGCCAAAATATTGACAAAAAGAGGTTATATTAAAGTCCTGAAAAGTTCTATTCTGCACACTATTTTTATTTTTAGAATTGTTCCAATATTTAAAATGAACTGCAAGGAAAAAGATAAAAGATTAAATTATTCAGTAAATGGAGGAGGCTGAAGAAAAATTTTAAAGTTTATTATTTGAATCATACGTGACAGATAAAATACATTCTCCAGGTTCCCGATGGAGGCCTGATCTAGCCTATATATTTCTTATATCTGAATAACTCAGCAGCAGGAATCCTCAAATGTCATGTGGGAAAGAGGAGTATTACTGCCCCATTTTACAGCTGGGATGGTGGGGCAGAGAGGTATCCTAGTTCAGGTTATCCTCCTGGTTCACAAACTCTGCCACTGATGGAAAAGTGTAAGTCCTTCCTTTCTCTCATCCCAGCCCAGCATTGTCTTTCTGTGCCAACAGAAGCATTTGTGCTGCCACCAATCAATTCCTAAACTAATGAATCTTCCTGTGTTAAAAATTACTCTCTTCTTTTGTGGAGGGAGAGATGGCTGAGGCAGTTCCAGCACATGTGTGGCAACTTTGTTGACTGCACTACTGCTTTTGGTGACAGCCCTGGACTTCCTTAGCATTGAAAAAGCTGTGCTAAATCCTTTGCGTGAGACTGTCTCCCAGGTGCCTTGTGCAAAGGTGTGTCTGGTAAAGCAAGGAAGTTGCAACTGCTTCTCCTAAACTTCAGGTAGTAACTAATGGCTTGATCAACCTTCCCCACAGTACTGAGCTGGGAACTTCATAGCTTAAAGTTTCTAGAGCTACAGAGCACCCAGCAGTAGCCAGCAAAAATTTATGAAGTGCATAGGTAATATGAGTAAACTTATTAACATCCTTCCACAAGTAACTCCAAAATTATTAAATTTATTATATGCCAATAATATTTAAACAAAGATCCTTAGCTGATCTGTCTTTTATTTTGTTAGTAAAAGTCAAGAAACACAGAACAAAGGGAAAAATTGAACCTTTTCCTTTTATAGGAAATGTAACTGGAACTGTTTTAAGAATAATTGAATCAATAGCTGAAGGTATGGCCTACAAGGTAAGTTTTATAGCAGTTTTATAACGTTTCTTCTCTCTAAGGCAGAAAGAAGGGTGGGTCAGAAAAAAGGTGGTAGGTACATGCCAGTATTTTCTTGGCACAAATGTACACAGAGGGATCTATTCTATATCATGTTGTAATTGTGTGCATTTGGGGGCAATGACCTATCTGTGTAACAGCCTACTGTAACATTATGTCTTCAGAGCAGAGTTATTTTTTGACTCTTATTTCAGCTCTGCTTTTTATTCCATTTATCATGCCCCCACACAAACTCTGATGCTGACAGTCTCTGCAGGATGATGAGGTTGAACAGAGAGGTTAGAGACAGCTTTTCACTTTAATCCAACTTTCCCATTTTCACAGTTTACTGTGGAAGACCTATCTCACAGTCACAGATGCTTTTTAGAAACAGGTAAAGCTCATGAAAGCATCATATTTGATCCTTGACCATTTGTTACAGACCAGGTATAAGACCCCTCTCCAAGGTCATGCCATGGACATCACTATCTATTTGTTGCTAAAGAGACAGTTTACTTCATTTGACATGATTACAGTTAGGCTAGATAGCCAAGATATTCAAAGGTGATCAGGGTCAACCCATTACCCTTCACCTCCCAATTCCCTTCTTCTGCCCAAAGACACTGTTGCCCCAGAGAGTTAGGGCTGGAACAACTCCACTTTCTCCAGTGAGAAAAGATTAGGGGAGATGCCCTGAAAAGGCCAACAGAAATGTCTAGGGGAGCACTGAGTTAATGAGAATTCATTAGCCTAGCATAGTTTGAAAGCCTGGCTCATCACACCTTGTCTCAGCTAAAGCTTGTACTCAAAGTTGAGGGCAAATATACTGCCTGAGCTTGCAGTGAAGACATGCTTAATGGGGCTATTACATTTTCCACAGAAGGGTAATCCACCACTATTTATATCCAGCTTAGTACTTCAGATTCAAGCAGAATACTTCTGAAACTACATCCACCCAATATTAATGGCATCTGTCTTGCAGATTAATTATCACTTTGTGTTTTTATTTAAACATCATCACTGAGCAATCACACACTAAATTATTTAAAGGAAACAACAACAATTTGTTTTAAGGTCACAAGAAGGATGTCAGCAGACGAGTATTACTAAGCATTTTAAAACCTGGAAGATTTAATTTTAAGGAACTGTAATAATACCTTTCCTTGGAATATGTAATTTAATATTTTATATTTATGAAGATGGACATTTCTGAAGTGTTTAATGAACAGCAATATAGTTTCTCAGTTAAAATACAGAGCCTTATACCATTTTTAATATAATCCAGTAAGTAACTCAGTGCCATATGCTTCTGTAGTTTGACTGCCAAAGAATGTAGCAAGTTGTTTTGGAGGCTGCCTCTGAACTCCATAGCTCAGCCAAAACCATGTCTGTGGTACAGAACTATTGATGTTCTACCAGAGCGGAACGTAAAAATGGCCCCACAGAGAAGTTACACAGAGGCTCTGCTAATTCCATTGAACGGGATGTGGCTTGGAGCAATGTATGGAATCAGGGTAAAGCTTAAATACTAGACATGCTACACTGGAAAAAAACAGTATGATCTTGCAGTGAGGTGCTTTGTCCTCTTGGTTGCCAGGTGACCTCTGCTTCCCAAAGCATAAACCATACACTAAACTTTCTTGCACCATCTTAGGGTACACTAGATACTTTGGACTGGGAAATGGCAAGAGACTGATTCCTGTTTTAACTACTGCTACCTGCCTCTCATGTTGGCTGCTCTAGGTGACTGAGCTAGAAATGGCTGCATGAAGGGTAGAGAATGGGAAAGAAAAAATATCATTCAGCAGTAAAGGGAGAACATGAGCAGAAATGGAAAAGATCTGTTAACTGCACATGTATTTATTTTGTTGTCTTGCTTTGTACTAGAAGGGTTATTTTATACAATATTTATTTGTTAGGTACAGTATCTAAACCTTTATTGTTTATCATACTGGGTCAAGATTAAGATCCCATTTCACATTGACTGAATTGCTTCCATACACTGTTAGAATTAAGCACTTCTATTACATCTTATTTTTTAGCATCACACAAAATAGTTTTGTTGTTTGGTAAACGCAAGAAGCCAGAAATAATTCCATTGTTTTCATTCAACATTTGGGTATTCATTGATCAGCCCTGCACTAATGGGAGCCCCAGAATAACGTAAAATCAGACACAAATATGTGTACCAGAACTTCCTTAAGGTGCAGTTCCCATGGCACTGGCATCCTGCAAGGATTGAAGTAATCAAGAGACTCATTACAATAAGAAATTGCTTCATTTTAAAATCAGTTCATTTTACTATAGTAGTGCTGATTTGATGGTAGAAGTGTGATGTGATGAGGACTCTGAGCTCAAAACCTTTTTGTGTTTTTCTGGCTGCAATAGCTGGTCTGAAAAAGATGGAGGCTTTTTACAGGCTTTGCTTTGTTAAACAAAAATCTTCTCTTTCCTGTCAATAAAGCAGCTGAACTTCCTGTGCTTAATATGACAGAAACAACAATTAAAATAAAATTTACCTCATGCATACACCAGTCTTAGCCTATCTGGACATTTTTTATACATTTTAATATTCTTGGCTTAAAAACAATAATGGTTGAGAAGGGACATAAATGGAAACAAAGGACAACAAATCTGAAACAGATGTTAGGAAGCACTCCCAGCACAGGAGAGCTGATGTGCTGAAAAGCTACCTGGGGGCAGGACATTAAAAAAATGTCTCTCAAGAAAGCCTGTGAGGAAGAGCAGAACAACAGAGGAAGGCTTGATCTAGGTAACTCCTCGTCCTCCACACCTCACACTTCACCACCTCAGGGGATTCTGCTTTTCTTACACAACATGATTCTGTGGCCCATTCAAACCCACTTTAGAACAGAAGTTAAAATGTGATGGAGAAATTTTAAGTGAATTTCAGATGAAAAGAATAAGAAGGAATAAGAGCACTGTTGTGTTCTTTCCCCCCCTAACAGAAATAGGCAAGTGTGGCCTAGCACAGTAGTCTGTGGGGATTAAAACTCAACATCCACTGTCTATCCATGACATTAGCACTTTTTTCATTAAGTAGGTAATTTTCACAGTTTGGAAAATGCATGGGAAAAGACTCTCTAACCAGTGCTGATGGCTATGTCAATAACTGGGTAATTTATAGTATGCTTTTTAGGATTGCCTAAAAATTAACAAAGTATGCTACTTGTTGAATAGAGCATCCGCTATGATTAGACCCACTCAGACCCTTTAGTTATCAATGATTAAGACTTAAAGCATTCTATAAAGTATAGTGTCATCATTGATCTAAACATTCAAAACCAGAGGAAAAAGGCTAGCAAGGGGGAAAATGAGTCAGAAGGTAACATGAATTTGTCAGGGATCTCAGGACTCAGTTTTGGATTCCCACCCACAACCTCTTATGGATAACTTCTCAAAGAGAATGTTTGGTGTTTCTGTTTCTTTTTTTCTTTTGTGATATCTTTTTTTTTTTTCATAACAGAATCACAGAATCATAGTTTGAAAAGACCTCCAAGATCATTAGGTCAAACCATGTATCTGATATTATCATGACCACTAAACCATGTCCTGAAGTGCCATGTCTGCCCAGTTTTGATCATGGTCATACAGTCTCTTCCCATCATACTAGGGCTGCATCTTCTCTTGATTGCTCTAAAAGGTATTTAGTCACTTATAGTCTAACTTGTCTCTCATTTTATGTTTACAGTTACTTCTCACTAAGATATCAGGCAGTAAAGAAATTATAAGTAAATAAAATACAAAAAAGAAGCTAATTATTGACCCAAAGTCTCCAGTGTGTAGCTGTTTTATATGTGCAAATCTTAAGTTTTGCAGAGGATCTGACTGCTAGATGTGGTAGTATGTTGACACTTTGTCATAGGTATGGTGGCACTCCATCTTTATGGTGATTATTGGTATAGATATAATTTACATTTTTCTACAGCTGTACATACTTTGCAACTATGTAGAAATATTACTACTTTCTTCCTGAACTAAAAATACTCTTACCTAAATTACAAAATTCAGTGCTACAGAAAAGATGCAACATGAGAATTCAAAGCCAAAAGTTTCCATGTCCGCTAGGAAATCCAGTTAGTTTCTTGTTTAGCTCTGTCCACTAAGCAAAACATTTGCATTACTCACAAACCAGCAAGCAGACAACATGCTTAGAAATGAATGTAGCTGGTTCAAATCCTTCTGCACATCCTTCCTTTGTGACTGTCTCTGCAATGAAAATCCTTTGCAGCTGTTATGTGAATGGATGACATAAATGATGCCTAGAGGGGATATGCTCTAATTATGAAATGCTTACTTTTTGTGACAGATAACACACATGTAGTCATTCAAGTAACAAGGGTTTGTCAAAGCAGGCTTTGCATATATGCTATCTGATCCCCCTTCAGTAACTAAATTCCAGATAACATTATAAGAAGGCTCATAGTTTCTAAAAATAAACTCTCTTCTTACTAGAATAATTATTTGCAGAGATAGTGTGTGTGTGCTGCTGGCACTTTGGCAGTGCGTGTTCAGACTGACTTCTTCACACTTCCTTCAGTCTTCCTTCTCATAGGTAGCTCATTATCCTCCTCTGAAATCTTATCTAAGTTCCTACATCTTCACTGATAACACTTTTCTTTGTTGTTTTGTCTTCTGAGCCAGCATATGTTGACTTTTGGAGCAGTAAGAGGTTATTAGGTCATAATTCTTTACAGGGATATGTTTTTACTACTGTCCTGATGGGGTCTTTTAATCTCAGGGTATCACACTTCCAGGCTTTTTAGGCCAATCTCTCCTGCTTAATAGAGACATTACTTTGGATGGGATTTTCTTTGTGTTTAATGCTGTCTTCATCTGTTGGATGCTTCCTGGTGAGCCCCTCTGTTATTCACATGCTTTGCTTCCTCTTACTCCACAATATAGGGCACCTGCCAGTTGAGCCACTTATGTCCTCAAGCTTCTGGCCTTACAATGTTTTTTCAGAGCCTCCTGTTTCACTGTGATTACCTTGGACTTCCCCCAATCTGTTCTTAGTCCGAGTTACCTGTAGAACTTGAATCTGGCTGAATTTCTGCTTTCAGCATGAATACCTGATGGCTGAGCTAGATCATCTTCCTATTAGTCTCTTATATTGGACATGATCTTACTTCATGGAGATGCAGGGAGAGGTGGCTTGTGATCAAACTGCTCTCAGTGATTAATCTTTTTTAAGCACTCCATAATGTAGTGTAACCATTCATTTTCCTAACCCAAGTCTTACTTTTATATTCTCCAGATAGTTTAACTTCCAGGCACTGAAGTGGTAAGTGTATATAAATATGGGGCCCTTCCCCCTGAAAGTGAACCATGAGGATCTGTGAGGGTCACGGCAGTTTCTCCAGGCAAGAGACATGGAGAGAAGGATTTACCCTAAGATGAAATTATGTGTTTTATGCCAATATGCATGTTATACAGTTCATAGAAAGGTGTTTAAGAGAAAGATGTAGAGATGGATTTCACAGGTATAAAAGTATGCATGCAAGTTAGGTTATAGGCCATTTTTTTACTGAAACTAACTTTGGAGAAAAAAAATATCTATTCACAATACCTGATATGGGATAATGTTCCCTAGAACTCCCACCCTTGACTGCACAAACTATATAAATCACCATATGAATCTCCAGCAACCCTGGCAGGCTGCTCCTCATTTTTCTAGAGCAGGCAGAAACAGGGATTCACAATAGCAGTGGGGGGAGATAATATGCTGCTCACACTTACAGATGTACATCCCCTGTAGCTTCAGGAAGGTCTGGAGCCACTTGGTCTCTTGTTGTTTTCTTTATGTAGAAAAGCCATGTGCTGGACTTTTCCCCCATAGAATTAAAACTCCAGTCTAACCAGAAATTAATTAGTATTTTCAGGATGACCCAAATGCTGAGTTACCCAAAAACATAGTGAAAGTGTGGAGTAGGACAAGGGGGAAAATGGAAGAAACCCCAAATAAATAATCAAATAATCAAGCCAAGAAGCCTACCAAAGAAAAGATGAATGAATACTCAATACCCCGTCTAGACCAGGTTGATCAGTGGTCTCCAGTTTTTCACGTTTGGTGCCACATGGCATATGCAAGCCATGACAAGACTCTGAGGAATCAGGGAAGCTGGAGTCTGGTTTGCATATGAAATCATTCCTGAAGTGCCACTGCCTGTGACATGAAGGATCGTTCCAACATCTTTGCTGGCCTTAAAGACTTTTTTTCTAACAGGTGCAGCAGATGAACTTCTCTTACAGCCTTCCTTGTGAATATGAGACCGACCTACTGCCAGTCTGGGATGCCAGATGACAGAGGAAGGTGGCTTCACTCATACTAGTAGTAATCATTGCATTCATGTGAGTGAAAAGCAGGGGCCTGCTCTTCTGCAGAAGTAAATGCGGAATGCCTTGCTTTGCTGTCACTGTGGGTCTGGGAGCGTGAAAACCTGGGCTTCCCAGCATTTCTGTCCCAGCACATGAACTCCATGGCATCCTCCAGGCTGAGAACCACTCTGAATTGCAAGGCAAAATGCTACAGCTAGAACTAGAAATCTGATGCAGACCTGGAGTGGTTTATGTGCCCCAAATCCTGAAGTGATCTGACTGATTAAACCGGTGAAAAGAAAGATTATCTCCAGCCCAAATCACATCTCCAATGGGAGCAGGCACAGAAACTGCCAAGGCAGTTCGATCAGAGTGGTAGGTGTCATGTCACAGGCTCTGGTCTCAGATGGTCAGGGAGCCAGTATCAGCCTGCAGGATGATCACTCCTCCTCAGTTCCTCACTCTTATCCCAGAATGAGGACAGTCTCCTCCTGGTCTCTGAGAGCAGCCAAGGCAAATTGGTCTGTGGAGAGCAAGCTTGGATAATGGTACACAGAAATGATTCATAGTTCATCTGTTTAAAAGGTTGAAGTAAAAGGGACAAAGATATCACTTTCCAAATGACATACAATAGCAAGCCCCAATAGGTCCTGTTTTCTCAGGTCCTGTCCATTAAACATATTAATATATTAATATTATATATTAATATATCGATTAAACAATAGACCCTTTCCTATTAAATCCTGATAGGTTAAAGAAATGTTTTATCTGGTCCTCAGTTTCTGTTAGTTGCTGGAGCTGTGTGACTTCAAAAAGATATATCCACAAAGCATTGACAACTATTTTGTTACTTGCTTTTTTGACAAAGAGCTAAAGACAAGGCTTTTGTTTGAAAGAGGGGATGGTGGTGAAGATTTGTTAATTTAGTTTTCCCCTTAAAAATCACTTGCACCAGAAGATGAAGGAAAACTGCCTCCATTTCCTAGATAGGAAGAATATCCATAACTACAGAAGAAACCCAGAAACAAGAGTTTGGGCCTCAGCAGACTAAAAAACACTTAACAGTCTTTCATAACAACCTCAGCACACCTTGGATTTGAGAAGGAACATTCATTATTTGAATGTTGTGCAGAATTTTACAGACTTAGGGTTTTATTTTCCCTTGTCCTTCCTGAGGTCCTTCTGAGTTAGAATAATGGTTTATTATTTGGGCAGAGGAGTATTCCTGAAAAGTGTTTGCTTTGCTTTGCTTATGAATTACTGACTGAAATGAACAGCTGGCAAATTAAGTCACTCTGGTACTTAGGGAAAAAAAAAAAAAAGAGAGAGATGCCTTCAACTTCATGTTTGAGATCTGGTTTACATTTCTTTAGAATGAGAATGACTTTTCTCTCTACTGTTATATAGTGACCTTGGTTCAGTCTTCATCTACTACATTTGTCCTCTGGGACTTATCTGCATCACAAAAAGAAAAGAACAACAGAAAAACCAACAATCTTGAATGATCAGGTTACAATATATTTTTGTTTTCATAAATGTTTAAATATGACTTCATACTTCAGTGTGGACTAGAGCTAACCCCTGATTGTAGCTTTGAGGCTACAGTTGAAGGTCTTCATTATGGTGAAATGTTGCACTTATGCTTTATTCATATTAGGGAAATTGCAGCCCCCTTAACCTATAGGAGTGTTCTTGTTTAAAGCCCAAACACGTTTGATCAGTGTGCAATTTTTTGATGAACCCACCCAAGCCTACAGCATGGCTATTCCTTTTATCTCTGACAAGATTTGGTGCTGGTGGTGTATTTTTGCTTTCATTAGGATTGTGTTTTTGATGGACCACAAAGGAGCAATCATGGTGGAAGATAAAGCTAAAACAATGTCTGCCACTTTTTTTCAAAACTTCTTTCCCTTAATACTACTGAATTAATGAATGATTCATCATTAGCAAACATTAAAAGGTGTTACAAAGGATACAGTAATATTGAGATATATCTTCCTAAGCCATCAAATAGCTTATTTATAACAGAGTGAATTGGCAGTAAACAATGTTGTGACAAAGGATTTAACTCTTTGAAGTGTCTCAATTCCCACTTTTCAAAAATGAATATGGCATTTGAATGGTCCTAAATTCACTGCTGTTAATGATGACGCAGATTTGGAAAAATTCTGAAATTTGGGATTTCTGGTTTCATCCCTTGAATTTACCACAAACTCATATTTCCTACAGTCCTTCTACTATAAAATAAGACATTGTGGTAAAGAAAAGAGGAGGGGGAGGTGGAGGGGAAGTGAAGAGAAAAGGAAAGAAAGGAAAGGAAGAAAGGAAGAAAGGAAGAAAGGAAGAAAGGAAGAAAGGAAGAAAGGAAGAAAGGAAGAAAGGAAGAAAG